>MU726013.1:52619-69023 GCA_026770625.1 Nicotiana glauca
TATTTTTGGGCTAGTCATGGCCTCACCTCTTGGAGATCTGAATTTGAATATGGGAGTAAAGGTTGGAATTGGGACGGATATTCTCGATTAGTGGATTCTGCGGAACGACGTTGTTTACTACAACGGTGATGAAATATTGGTCTAAAGAGAGAGATGAGCTTGCACAAAAAAGTGATAATTTTAGCTTGGTTGTGCATAACTTAGATTCATATTTGAGTGCAAAGGTTGATGCGTGTAACGCCCAATAATTATATGATGAGTTGTATGAAGCTGAAAAAAATCTTCTAGACCAAATAGAGGAGCTAAAACGAGAATACCAATCATTAGATCATATTTTTCTTGAGGATGTCCATGTTAAGAAGAGTGCTCTAGAGTCATTTAAGGGAGTAGATAACATTACTTTAGAAGAATTGAGTGTCTGTATAAATGGGGATGTAAATAATAGTAAAATTCATGAATTATGGCGCATTAGACCTCATTCCAATTATTTTTTCACATTGTGTTTAGATAGTAAGATAGTAATCGAGCCATCTGAGCCTATGGGGAAGTCAAAGAGTGAGGATGAAAGTGCCTATATTCTTGAATTTGTTGTGCCAAAAAGCAAAAATTACATTCCTCATCCAAAGGCCGAGAAGTGCCGAGTGAAAAATTTATTACTTGGCCTGGTTATCTTTGTAGCCCCACCAAAGGAGCATAGCGACATACTTGATGCCTTGTTAGGGGTACAATTCATAAGTTCAAGGTGGAAGCAAAAAAGTGGTTCACATTGTATATTGTGTATGTAGGATTTGTATATATGCCTGTGTAGTATATTTTGTATAATAATTTTGAAATGTGTAAAATAGACTAATTTCTTTTTATGTTTATTGTTTATATTTTCAGCTTAGTTTGTAATTTTTATTTTTATGTACAATTGTAGTAATTATCTCTAATATTAGGTAGACCGATAAACATTATATCATTCTAATTGAAGAACAGGGTAGTCTGAATCCCTGTTATATATGCTAAGTGTCAACATGACAATAACATAAGTGTGGGGTATTTACTCTACTTGCTCTTAAAATGATCTTTGTGCTTTTAGCTAATATATCATGTTGTGTAGGTATAATGTCTCGGCTCCCAAGTAAGATCAAACACTGACCCATCTGAGGTTGCATCTAGTAGCCGACGAGGATGAGGATGTGAAGATGAAGATGCTTAGGCCGATGGCCTCAGGGAGTATCTTTTCTGATCTATTTTGATTTTCTTTCGCATTAGGGACAACGCATATTTTTTTTAAGTGTGGGGTGGTTTGCCCCTATTGTAATGTACTTATTTTTATATTTTTTGTATTTTAGTTGTTTGATTTTGTTTAGTTTGTTAAAGTCGCTTTTATTTTGTTTTGTTAGATTATAGTGTTAATAGATAGTAAGATGATTTTTTAGCTTGAATATAAAAAAAAAAAAAGTTTGAAAACAAATTTAAAAAAAAAATCAGAAAATATTTTTCTTTTATTCCAGTTAATTTAATAATTTCCCCTTGGTTTTTCTTTGTGCAGCGGTTCTTTTCCAAGGGTGTATTTGAACCGGGTGTAGTATAATTTTTATTTCGCATGAATAAAAAGTTCCTAATTTACAGAGTGAGTCTCCTCAAGTACACATGCTCTAAAAGTGATATATGCCTTATTTGTGATGTTCAACCTCAGTTCTTGATTCTAAAATAAGTGCCTTAAATTGTATAATTATGACTATGCTTAACTGCTTTGACTAGAGAGTCGAGAAAGATCCAAGCTTGAGTGAATTGTGTGCCAATGTGTGAGTAAGGATTGCTGAAATATTCTGTGTATAATAGTTGATGTCTAGAACTTGCCCCCAAGTGTTTTGCAAAGCGAAATAGTAGCATTATTCAGTTTAGGAGATGATATAGGCATTTCTTTGTTGAACCAGTTTGATAATTAATTCCACCTAATTGTATATATCCTAGTCAAACATTTTAAGCCGTTAATCCTATTTCTTTGGCACCCACGTTATAAACCTTACCAATTTATGTAATATATCAGTTGTTTGCACCTCTATCTCTCATGAACACTTAATGTTTGATTTTGATGTTGAAGAAGTTGAGAAGAAATTGGTTGGTTTAATTTGGAAAAAAAATACAAAAAAAGAGTGAAGAATAATTCATATATATATATATATATATATATAAATATATATAAAAGGGATGAATTTTCAGTAGTAACATTCTCTAACTTAAGGTGCTTAAAGAGAATGGGATTTGTTGTTAGTATGGAAAAATCTCAAAAAGGTTGGAGATGGTTTAACATAGGAGTGACGCTGAAATTATGAAATATGTTGTATGTATGGAAGTGTTCAAAGAGGTGTAGTTACTACATTCTATATTTTTCACACCCTTTTTCCTAGCCTACATTACAACCAATTAAAGTCCTACTTGATCATTGACTGAATAAGCTCAATTAGTAGAGTATTACACTAAGGGCAAGTATATGGTATGTCATCTGTTGCACATGAATTTCAATTCTGAGAGTGAGTTAATTCTTCTTATTTTGAGTTCCTAAATATTCTTGATTATTATTTTGAGAGGAAATAGTTTATATTATTTTTGTGAGGGCACATGATTTGTAAAGGCAAGGAGAAGTTTTGACCTTTGTGTTAGAATAAGTGAGCAAGTTATGAAAATGCGTGGCCCTTTCGAGTCATGTCCTGAGGTTGAAATATTATGAATTGGTGTTTAAGTGTCGGCATGTGTTGTTATAAGAAATTGTTTGATAAAAAATCGTCCTTATGTGAAGTGTATGTTAATTGCTCGAGGATGAGCAATGGTTTAAGTGTGGGGTGTTGATCATAGGCTAAAACTCTTGTTTTAGTTGTTGTAACAACACTTTAAGTATTGCATTTCACAATGATTTGAGCTTAAATGATAATGAATTACACTAAATTCATGCTTTATGTCTTGCAGGAAGCGATCCGACTTATGAATTATATTTGGGATGATTTTGATTAATTTGAGGCTGTGAAGTCTGAGTAAAAGCTAAAGAAATCAAGCCGAAATCGTGTTCGAAGATCAACGGATGATAGTTAAGAACAAAACAATGAGTCGAGCAGGCATACAACACATTGTCTAGTAAAATGCCCATAACGTTTTTCTCAGAACTCCGTTTGGGCGCCATAATATATTGACGGAAAGCTATTTAAAAGGGCTACACCTTTTATGTTATGTATTTTCCCGAATTTCCACTACTGCGCCGCGGTGCGCCGCAGCAGTGCAAATTTTTGCGCTGCTCCAGATTAAATTGTATTCTGCGTTAGGTTCTGTCCATCCACGTACGCGGCACAGGGCGCGGATGTGTAAAAAATCGCAAAAATATTCCATTTCAGACTAAAAAGGGCATAATTATCAAAATCCCTTCACACACATCTTAAAAGGCAGTGAAGCTCTATTATTGAGCATACCAGATCAGATTTTGAGAGAAAAAGGAAGGAGAAGACTCATCTTGGAGCTAAGAAAAGAGAAGAAGAACAACATCTTGGAGCAAGGATTCAAAGAGTTCTTCTAAACTTTCTTCTAGTTCCTTGTTTATATTGTGTTTAAGACCTTTATTGTTGATATTTGTATGAGTATGAGTAGCTAAAAAACCCAAATATTCTGGGGTCGTGGGTGTGAGATGATTATGTTATTTGAAGCTTAGATTGAAGATCTTGAATTTATCGTTATGGGTTATTTATTTGATTCTGCTTTTAATTATTTTACTGCATAGCTAACAGTGAAATACTATTTACGAATCTTGAATTAAACTTGAAAAAGAAAATTCTTGATTGCAAATAGAATCAAATAGAACAAGATCTGAATCCTGGGCATCGGGTGAAAGATTTACGATTAAGATAGACATATACTTAATTCCCTTGTTTGGTTGAAAAATAGGAATTATAAATGCATTCTTGTTAATATTAATGCCATAGACATATAGGTATTAATTTAACTTGAATAGGCGCATAAGAACTCGACAGATTCTTATGGGTATTATTAACCTTATAATCAATAACCCAGATAATTCAAGAAATAAATCTTAAGCTAAGAACTTGGCATGATCTCTAGCAAGCCCATGACCCTGGAATATCTTTCATATAAATTGTTAACAGAAAATTATATAAGTGTTGTAGTAATTTTGTGTTGAATTATTATTTAATTACTAAGTCATTTGTAAATTGGTTTTTTATATATCTTGTGATAATTTAGCTTGAATTGATAATTGTTTTAGTCTGCATCAGCCGAGAAGTTGATCACAATTCCTCATGGGAACGATACTTTACTTACTACTATATTACTTGTCGATCGTGTACACTTGCGTGAGTGTTTTGGTCGCAACACAGTGCACCTCCATTTCAGAGTTTTCGAGGTGGTCATTCAGGTCGACAGGGTCAACAAACTCAGCAGCCAAGGACTTGTTACACTTGTGGTGACACGGATCACACTGCCAGGTTTTGCCCCTGAGCACCGAGTAGCTCTCAGCATCAGGGTTCCCGTGTCATAGTTCAGGCACCAGGTGTTCCACAGCTTGCCCAGCCAGCTAGAGGTGGGGGTAGATGTGCTAGAGGTGGGGGTAGAGGTCCTAAAGGTGGAGCTCAGATCGCTAAAGGTGGAGTCCAGCTAGAAGCAGACCGTGCTAGAGAGGTAAATCAGAGTGGTGGGGCCCAGCCCCAATGTTATGCTCTTCAGGCCAGGCCCGAGGCTAAGGCTTCAGATGCAGTTATTACAGGTACGGTTCTGGTTTATGATAGAGATGCTTCATTGTTGTTTGATCCGCGGTCTACGTATTCGTATGTGTCATCTTATTTTGCCCCGTACTTGGTCATGCCTAGTGATGCATTGGGTGTTCCTGTTTGTGTGTCTACATCGGTGGGTAATTCTATCGTGGTCGATCGAGTCCATTGGGGTTGATTCATTTAGTGTTTATTAATGTAATTAAGTAATTTATGATTAGATACGAGCGAATTGGCGGTGGAATCACGGGGTAAAGCTATAATTGAGGCTTGAGTTGTATTCAAGGCATCGAGGTAAGTGTTTGGTCTAACCTTAGCTTGAGGGATTAGAAGTTGAGTCCTATTTTCTATCTAGTAATTTTCGAGTACGACATATAGGCATAGTGATGAGTATCTATATGTTGGTGTCTAGCATGATCGTGAGTCTTTAAATTGTGAATATCTTGATTTCGTTGTATCTCTCGTGCCTTGGTGATGATTCCTATTGTTGTGAAAAGCTTGTGGAAGAAAATTGTGACCTATGAACATCGAGGAGAATTGGCTCAAGTTATATTATAATTGTGAAAACATATGAGATGATTGAACCCTTGGAGCATTGGAGCAAGTGGTAAAGTGAGTTATGAAATAAAAGTGAAAGGAAGAGAAAGAATTATTAAATTGTTCCCTTGCCGGGATATTGATGCCTTGTTTGTTATTTTGCCCTTACCGGAATGTTGAGATTATTGATGTTGTACCCTTTCCGGGATTTGATTTTTTAAATGCGTTCCCTTGCCGGGATTTCTGTCATTATTTTGTTTATTCCCTTGCCCCTTGTTTGTGATTGTTGTTTGGGTGAGGAAGAGTGTTAAAGCACGAAGGGTTATGTTGTGCATTGTTTGTTTATTATGAGGAAAAAGTATAAATCACGAAGGGTGATGTTGTATCGCACGATGTACCATTTTGTGCCGATTCTATTGATTATATGTGAGGAAAGAAAGTAAAAGCACGAAGGGTGATGCCGTGCACGTTTTATTATATCATTGCTTGGTTAGGATGAGAGTAAAAGCACGACGGGTGATACCGTACATTTGCTGCTTTCTGATTCTTATTTGATGTCTGAGTTACGTTGTTACCTTCGTTAAGTGATGACTTTTACTTGGAATTGTTACTTTCCCCATAGCATGCTCCCCCTCCCATAAGGATTTGGTTATCTATGTATCTCGATCCGATGTATATGTATATATGTAACTGCACAGATTTATGTGGTAGTCCGGTCTAGCCTCGTCACTACTTCGTCGAGGTAGCCTTGCAGGCGTCCGCAGGCCCGGCGTCTCCTCTATCTTTATTTATATTCTATTATCTCTTCTATTCGAGACAGACAGTGTTATATTTCTTTCAAACGGTTGTATTTAGTACTCTTAGTGGTCCGTGAGTGACGTGACACCGGTTCTTGGGTAGAGACATATGTTGATTTTCGCATTATTGTTCAGCTTATTAATTTAATTTTTTCGCTTTAATTTCATATTTACTGTTTTTAAATATGTAACGCTTGTTGTTATGATTGATAAAAAGGATTTAAAATAAAAGAGTTAGGAGTTTTATGATGTGTGACTTGCCTAGCTTCTACGAGTAGGCGCCATCACGACCCTCGAGGGTGGAAAATCTGGGTCGTGATATTGCAATACACAAGCATACGTGCGGTTATTACCAGATATACTTAAGAGGATATCCTTTATCGTTTATGATAAAAGTTGAATTTTGGGGATAAACATATGCTTGAAAATATGTAAGTCCATTAACGATTTCTAAAGAATAAGAAGATCAAAAAAAAAAAAAAAAAAACTAACCCTAATGATGAACAATAATGCCAAAAAGTTAAATATAATGTATTTACATTCTTGTGATGTTTTGGTCTCAATTTTTATAATTAAGTTCTATTGTAGTGAAATATTGTCATATTATTATTTTTTTTTAAATACGGTGGTGCATAGATGACTAAGCCAAGGATAGTTAGATTTTTACAAGTATGAAGGAATCCTTGACTAATGAAGACAAGAAATAAAGTTCTAAAACTACTACAATTCTACACGTACAGATTGATTGTGATAAATAACAAAATTAAAACAATTAATGCTTTTAAATATGACAAATCTTTTTACATACTCGTAGAATAATTATTTTTGCCGACGTTTCTCATATAAGTAATATTATAATTCTCAATGATATAATTTTATTCAATTATGGAGTTGTTTCTTTGAGGAGAAACTTTATATTTTAGAATGAATTGAATCCCAACAGAAAAAGGTTACTTAGTCCAAACCCAAAATTATATTTATACCCATCATTAAATTGGTACATGTCACGACCCGGATTTTCCACCATCGGGATCGTGATGGCGCCTACTCGTGGTAGCTAGGCAAGCCAACTCAATTACCTTTCCCCTTGCTAAGCAATTATTTCAACAGTTTATAGCATCAATAAAGAGCATGAAATTTAGTAAGAACAATAGTGGAAGTCTGATTTATAAATACGAATCAAAATGCGGAATAGTCAATAATAGCCTCTACCCAAGATTTGATGTCACAGTACTCACGAACTACTAAGAATATACTAAATACAATGGTCTGAAAGAAATATATAAGTTGTCCGTCTCGAAAACAATGAGGCAACAGTCTAAAAGAGAACATAAAGAAGAGACGCCGGGCCTGCGGACGCCTGCAAGGCTACCTCAATCTCGTGAAAATGAAAACCTGCTCCCGCACTAATGCTGTTGCTGCTCCTCAAAACTTGGACCTGTGCAAAAATGCACAGAAGCGTAGCATAAGCACAACCAACCCCATGTGCTGGTAAGTGTCTAGCCTAACTCCGGCGAAGTAGTGACGAGGCTAGATTGGACACCACATAAACCTGTGCAGTTATAAATATACAGCAGAAATCGAATTCAAGGCAATTAACAACATGGGAGGGGGAAACATGCTAAGGGAAAATACAATATTAACCGTAATCCCAAGTAACAAACTAAAGCAGCTTAAATGCACAATGAACAAGGAATCAACACTCAATACAAATACATGGTATCAATAACTGTTGCGACGTGAAACCCGCTCCACAATTATCATTGTTGCAGCGTACAACCCGCTCCACAAATATCACTGTTGTGGCGTGCAACCCGACCCATAAATACCACTGTTGCGGCGAGCAACCCGACCCATACCATTTATTAGGTATTCATGTTGCGGCGCGCAACCCGATCCTCAATAGTATTGTTCAGTCTGACTCCTCAAACAATAGTCACAATTAAGGGACATAACAATAAGCAAACATTTGACAAAATTCCGGCAAGGGAAAGAATCTAACAAGTTCAACCAAACGTCCCGGCAAGGGAATAATCAACAACGCTTTCTTTTTCTTACTTTTCTTATCTTATAATTCGCTCTACCATTTTGAGCCAACGCTCTAAAGAATCCAGTCATTTCATATACTTTCAATATTCGTATCACAATTCAAGCCAATGCTCCCAGGAATCAAATAATCATTTTACCGTTCACATGTTATTCACAACATATAGAAATTCTCCAATAAACACCTAGTTCACAACCAAGTCATGGTAATCACATTATAAGGACTCACGGTCATGCTAGACACCGACGTATAGATACTCGTCACCATGCCTATATATCGTACTCGATCACATAGCAATTAGCAACCAGACTCAACTCCTATTCCCTCAAGCTAGGGTTAAACCAAACACTTACCGCAATGCCTTGAAATCTACTTAATCCTCAACTATCGCTTTACCTCGCGGTTCCACCTCCAATTCGCTCGAATCTAATCACAAATTGCTCAATTATTTTAATAAACACTATAAGAATCAATTTGAATGCATAAAAATGAATTTCCCAAGTTTATTCCCAAAAATTCTAAAAATGCCCCCGGACCCACGTGGTCAAAACCCGAGGTTCGAACCAAAGCCCGGTTAGCCAATCCCCCATAAACTCAAATATATAATTTATTTTGAAATCGGACCTCAAATCGAGGTCCAACTCCCCAATTTATAGAAAACCTAGATTTTACCCAAAAATCCCAATTTCACCCATGAAAATCCTTGATTTCAAGTGGAAAACATGTTTAATGATGTTAAAGATTGAAAGAATCGAGTAAAAATCAACTTACAAGTGATTTGGGATGAAGTTTGCTCTTGAAAAATCGCCTATGGTGTTTGGATTTTGAAAGAATGGTGAAAAGTGATAAAATTTCGACTAAGTATAAAATTTGTTGGGCTGCGGATATGGAAATTGCGAACCAAGGTTCGCAATTGCGAACAAAACAGGCTTGCGATTTGTGACACCTGGAATCGCATTTGCGAACTCCGTTTTGGCTGCCAAGGTTCGCATTTGCGAACGTTATATCACATTTGCAATCAGGACCATCTCGCTTTTGCGAGCAAGGGCGTCGCATTTGCTACTACAGCCCATTATCCCAGACTTCGCATTTGCGAAGTATTGATCGCAATTGCGATCTTACCCGGCTTTCCCCTTCTTCGCATTTGCGAGCCTCGCATTTGCGAGAATTCCTTTGCAAATGCGATGCCAACAGACCTGACCTGCAATTATTTTTCTCAAGTTCAAAATGCAACTCGACCTATCCAAAACTCACCCGAGCCCTCGGGGCTCCAAACCAAACATGCACACAACCTCAAAAACATTCTACGGACTTACTCGTGCGATCAAATCGCCAAAATAACATCATTTACATAGAATCAAGCCTCAAAACACATGATTTTTCTTCTAAACTTCATGAACTTTCAAACTTGGAACTTATAGTCCGAAACACGTCAAATGACATCCGATTTCGACCAAACCTCGCAGAAAGCGCTTAAACAATATATAAGACTTGTACCGGGCGTCGGAACCAAAATACGAGCCCGATACCCTAGTCTTTTAATTAATTTTTATTTCCATTTTCCTTAACAATTTTAGAAAAATAATTTAACAGAAAAATTCTTTTACTCGGGTTCTAGACCTCGGATTTCGACTCCAGGCACATGCCCGAGTCCCATACTTTTTTACGGACCCTCCGGGACCGTCAACTCACGGGTCCGAGTCCGTTTACCAAAAATGTTGACCTAAATCAACTTTAATCATATTAATATCAAAATTCTTCAAATTTTTCACAGATTTCACATATTTCCACATAAAAGCTTTCCGGCTACGCGCCCGGACTGCGCACACAAATCGAGACAAGAAAAAATAAGGTTTTCAAGGCCTCGAAAGCATGGAACGAGTAAGGAAACAGGTGATGACCCTTTGGGTCGTCACATCCTCCACCTCTAAAACAACCATTCGTCCTCGAACGGACAAAAAAAGAAGTACCTGAGTCGGGGAACAAATGTGTATAACGGCTCCGCATATCAGACTCGGACTCCCAGGTCGAGGCCTCAGGGGGCTGACCTCTCCACTGAACATGAACATAGGGAAAACTACTACATCTCAACTGACGAACCTGCCGGTCTAGAATAGCTACCGGCTCCTCCTCATAAGATAAATCCTTGTTCAACTGGATAGTGCTGAAGTCTAACACATGGGTCGGATCATCGTGATACCTCCGAAGCATAGACACATGAAAAACTGGATGCACGGCTGATAAGCTAGGTGGAAATGCAAGTCTATAAGCCACCTCTCCTACTCGATCAAGAATCTCAAACAGACCAATGTACCTAGGGATGAGCTTGCCCTTATTTACGAACCTCATCACGCCCTTCATAGGCGATACCCGGAGCAATACCCGCTCACCAACCATAAAAGCCACATCTCGGACCTTACGGTCNAAACTAAGTCTGTACCCAATAGCCGAGCCTCTCCCGACTCAAACCATCCGACTGGAGACCGACATCGCCTACCATACAACGCCTCATATGGAGCCATCTAAATGCTGAACTGGTAGCTATTATTGTAGGCGAACTCTGCTAAAGGTAAAAATTGGTCCCACGAGCCTCAAAAATCAATGACACAAGCCCGGATCATATCCTCCAATATCTGAATAGTCCTCTCGGACTGGCCGTCCGTCTGAGGATGGAATGCTGTGCTCAACTGAACTTGGGTGCCTAACTCTTGCTGAACCGCTCTCCAGAAGCGCGAGATAAACTGCGTACCCTGATCTGAAATGATGGATACCGGTACACCATGAAGGCGAACAATCTCCCGGATATAAATCTCTGCTAACCTATCGGATGAATAGGAGACTGCTACTGGAATGAAGTGCGCTGACTTGGTCAGCCTATCAATAATGACCCAAATAGCATCAAACTTCTTCCGGGTCAACGGAAGTCCGGTAATGAAATCCATGGTAATCCTCTCCCACTTCCACTCGGGGAGCTCAATCCTCTGAAATAACCCACCGGGCCTCTGATGCTCATATTTGACCTGCTGACAATTCAAACACCGAGCCACATATGGAAAAATATCTTTCTTTATTCTACGCCACCAATAATGCTGCCGCAAGTCCTGATACATCTTCGCGGCACCCGGGTGAATAGAATACCGGGAACTATGAGCCTCCGTTAAGATCAACTCTCGAATCCCATCAACATTAGGCACACAAAATCGTCCCTGCAATCTCAACACACCATCATCATCTACGGTCACCTTCGTGGCACCTCTACGCTGCACCGTGTCTCTCAGGACACACAAATGGGGATCATCACACTGCCGATCATGGATACGCTCCAATAGAGAAGAAAGAGCGACCGTGCAAGCCAATACCTTGCTGGGCTCAGAAATATCTAATCTCACGAATCAATTGTCCAAGGCCTGAACATCTAAAGCAAGCGGCCTCTGGCTGACCGGGATATAAGCAAGACTACCCATGCTGGCGGACTTCCTACTTAATGCATCGGCCACCACATTGGCCTTACCCGGGTGATATAAGATAGTAACATCATAATCTTTCAACAACTCTAGCCATCTCCTCTGTCTCACATTCAACTCCTTCTGCTTGAACAGGTACTGAAGGCTCTTGTGATCCGTGTACACCTCACACGTCACACTATATAGGTAATGCCTCCAAATTTTCAAAGCATGAACAATCGCTGTCAACTCTAGATCATGAACTGGATAATTTTTCTCATGGATCTTCAACTGCCTCGAAGCATAGGCAATGACTTTGCCATCCTGCATCAATACTGCTCCCAGCCCATTACGGGAAGAATCACAATAGACTGTGTAAGGCCCTGAACCCGTGGGCAAAACCAATACTGGTGCCGTAGTCAGAGCTGTCTTGAGCTTCTGAAAGCTCGCCTCACACTCATCTGACCACCTAAACTGGGCACCCTTCTGGGTGAATCTGGTCATTGGGGCTGCAATAGACGAAAATCCCTCTACTAACCGATGGTAATACCCTGCTAACCCCAAGAAACTCCAAATCTCGGTCACTGAAGCTGGTCGAGGCCAATTCTTGACTGCCTCAATCTTCTTCGGGTCCACCTGGATACCCTATGCTGATACAATATGACCCAGAAATGCAACCGAGCTCAACCAGAACTCACACTTCGAAAACTTAGCATATAGCTGATTATCCTTCAGATTCTGAAGAACCACTCTGAGGTGTTGCTCGTGCTCTTCCTGGCTGTGGGAGTACACCAGGATATCATCAATAAATACTATTACGAATAAGTCTAGATATGGCCTGAACACTCGGTTCATCAACTCCATAAATGTTGTTGAGGCATTGTTCAACCCAAATGACATGACTAAAAACTCATAGTGCCCATACCGAGTGCGGAATGCTGTCTTAGGGATGTCAGACACCCTAATCCTCAGCTGATGGTAGCCGGATCTCAAGTCTATCTTTGAGAACACCTTTGCTCCCTGAAGCTGGTCAAACAGATCATCAATCCTCGACAGTGGATACTCTTTATCGTTACTTTGTTCAATTGCCGGTAATCAATACACATCCGCATCGATCCATCCTTCTTCTTCACAAATAACATCGGCGCACCCCAAGGAGAAACACTAGGCCTAATAAAACCCCTCTAGTAAATCCTGCAACTGGTCCTTTAACTCCTTCAACTCTGGCGGGGCCATGCGATACGGCAGAATAGAAATGGGCTGCGTGCCCGGAGTCAGATTAGTACAGAAATCAATATCCCTGTTGGGCGGCATACCCGGTAGGTCTGAAGGGAAAACCTCGGGGAATTCCCGAACAATAGGAACAGAGTCAATAGAAGGAACCTCTACGCTGGAGTCGCGAACATACGCCAGATAAGCTAAACACCCCTTCTCGACCATGCGTCGAGCCTTAACATATGAAATAACACTGCGGGTGGCATGACCTGAGGTCCCTTTCCACTCTAGTCAGGGCAATTCTGGCAAAGCCAAGGTCACGGTCTTGGCGTGACAATCTAAGATAGCATGATACGGGGACAACCAATCCATCCCCAAAATAACGTCGAAATCCACCATATCTAAAAGCAGTAAATCAACACGGGTCTTAAGACCCTTAAACACAACCACACAGGAACGATGCACCCGGTCGACTACTATGGAGTCACCCACCGATGTAAATACATAAAAAGGAATGTCCAAAGCATAACTGGACATAGCCAGGCAGGGTGCAAAATAGGACGACACATATGAATATGTAGACCCAGGGTCGAATAGCACTGACGCATCTCTATCATAAACCAGAATAGTTCCTGTAATAATGGCATCTGACGACTCGGCCTCTGGTCTGGCTGGCAAAGCATAAAACCGGGGCTCAGCCCCACCTCCCTGAACCATGTCTCTGGGACGATCGGCTACCTGCTGACCCCTACCTCTGGCGGTCCGACCTCCACTCTACGGTCTCGACCTCTACTCTATGATCCCTACCCCCGCCCCGGGCTGGCTGGGCAGGCTGTGGGTCACCTGGTGCCTGAATCATGGGGCGAGGACCCTGCTGCTGCGATTGTGTACCCCTCAATATCGGGCAAGCTCTCCTGATGTAACCATACTCACCACACTCATAACATCCCTTCGTACGATGAGACTGGCCCTGACGACCCGAATGACCTCCATGAAAACTCTGAAGAGGCTGTGCATTGATGGGAGCTGGCGATGCACTGAGTGACTGCTGATCGGAATATTGCCCACAAAAGCCACGATCACCTGGAACACCTGTGAAGCCTGGAGGGCTGACCGAAAGGGCCTGGAAGGCTGACTCCTATCATAAGAATCCCTGCCTCCAGATGATGCACCACTGAATTGACCTGAGTGACGGGGTCTCTTGTCTGCCCTAAGACCACCCCCATGTGGCAGAACCATCTCGATCCTCCGGGCCACATTGGCTGCCTCCTGAAAGGTAATGTCACTACCCGCCTCCCTGGCCATCTGAAGACGAATAGGCTGAATCAAACCATCAATGAATCTCCTCACCCTCTCCCTATCAGTGGGGAGTATGACGAGGGCATGGCGAGCCAGATCGATAAACCGGGTCTCATACTGGGTGACCGTCATAGACCCCTGCTGGAGGCGCTCAAACTGCCTCTGGTAAGCATCCCTATGAGTATCGGGAAGAAAATTCTCTAGAAACAACTCCGAAAATTGATCCCAAGACAAAGGCGGCGACCTTGCTGGTCTGGCTAAACAGTAATCCCTCCACCAAGTCTTGGCGGATCTAGATAGACGAAAAGCCGCAAAATCAACTCCATTGGACTCCACAATGCCCATGTTCTGAAGAACCTCGTGGCATCTATATAAGAAATCCTAGGGGTCCTCAGAAGAAGCTCCGCTGAATGTAGCAGTGAAGAGCTTGGTGAACCTGTCTAGCCTCCACAAAGCATCTGCGGACATAGCCGCTCCATCATCGGCCTGTGCAACTACCCCCGGCTGAACTGCCACAGTTGGTTGAACCGGTGGAATCTGAGCCTGGGGAGCTACCTGCTCCGGAGTACGTACAGCAGGAGTATGGGCTCCTCCTCCAACCCGAGAAGTGGCTGGTGCTACAGGAAGCAATCCCGCTCGGGTGACACTCTCCATGAGGCCAACCAATCGAACCAAGGCGTCCTGAAGAACTGGGGTAGATATAAACCCCTCTGGGACCTGAGTTGGGCCCACCGAAACTGTCTGGGCTGGGGCCGGAACCTCCTCGTCAAGGTCAACCTGAGGCTCCGCCACTAGTGTTGCTACTGGTGGCTGGGCTCTGCCCCTACCTCGGCCCCTAGCATGGCCATGTCCTCTGCCCCTAACGGGAGCTGCCTGGGGCTCGGACTACTGATCGGTGGATGAGGAAGCGCGTGTTCTCGCCATCTGCGAAAGAACAGAGTAGAAATTCAATCAGCATTTGAGAAACCAAATCGCACGACAAGAAAGAAAAAATTAGAGATTTTTCCTAACTCAATAGACTCTGGGGAACAAGTACAGACGTCTCCGTACCTACCCCTCAGACTCTACTAGTTTGTCCGTGAGTTGTGAGACCTATGTAACCTAGTGCTCTGATACCAACTTGTCACGACCCGGATTTCCCACCATCGGGATCGTGATGGCGCCTACTCGTGGTAGCTAGGCAAGCCAACTCAATTACCTTTCCTCTTGCTAAGACATTATTTCAACAGTTTATAGCATCAATAAAGAACATGAAATTTAGTAAGAACAATAGCGGAAGTCTGATTTATAAATACGAATCAAAATACAGAATAGTCAATAATAGCCTCTACCAAGATTTGGTGTCACACTACTCACGAATGACTAAGAATATACTAAATACAATGGTTTGAAAGAAATATATAAGTTGTCCGTCTCGAAAACAATGAGGCAACAGTCTAAAAGAGAACATAAAGAAGAGACGCCGGGCCTGCGGGCGCCTTCAAGGCTACCTCAGTCTCGTGAAAATGAAAACCTGTTCCCGCACTAATGCTATTGCTGCTCCTCAAAACCTGGGCATGTGCAAAAATTCACAGAAGTGTAGCATCAGCATAACCGACCCCAAGTGCTCGTAATTGTCTAGCCTAACCCCGGCGAAGTAGTGATGACGCTAGACTGGACAATATATAAACCTGTGCAGTTATAAATATACAACAAAAATCGAATTCAAGGCAATTAACAACATGGGAGGGGGAAACATGCTATGGGAAGATACAATATTAACCGTAATCCCAAGTAACAAACTAAAGCAGCTTAAATTCACAATGAACAAGGAATCAACACTCAATACAAACACATGGTATCAATAACTATTGCGACGTGCAACCCGCTCCACAATTATCACTGTTGCGGCGTGCTTCCCGCTCCACAAATATCACTATTGCGGCGTGCAACCCGACCCATAAATACCACTGTTGCGGCGTGCAACCCGACCCATACCATTTATCAGGTATCACTATTGCGACGCGCAACCCGATCCTCAATATTATTGTTCAGTCTGACTCCTCAAACAATAGTCACAATTAAGGGACATAACAATAAGCAAACATTTGACAAAATCCCGGCAAGGGAAAGAATCTAACAAGTTCAACCAAACGTCCCGGCAAGGGAATAATTAACAACGCTTTCTTTTTCTTACTTTTCTTATCTTATAATTCGCTCTACCATTTTGAGCCAACGCTCCAAAGAATTCAGTCATTTCATATACTTTCAATATTTGTATCACAATTCGAGCCAATGCTCCTAGGAATCAAATAATTATTTTACCGTTC
>MU726013.1:70102-86607 GCA_026770625.1 Nicotiana glauca
GAATTCCTTTGCAAATGCGATGCCAACAGACCTGACCTGCAATTATTTTTCTCAAAGTTCAAAATGCAACTCGACACCTATCCAAAACTCACCCGAGCCCTCGGGGCTCCAAACCAAACATGCACACAACCTCAAAAATATCCTACGGACTTACTGGTGCAATCAAATCGCCAAAATAACATCATTTACATAGAATCAAGCCTCAAAACACATGATTTTTCTTCTAAACTTCATGAATTTCCAAACTTGGAACTTATAGTCCAAAACACGTCAAACGACGTCCGATTTCGACCAAACTTCACAGAAAGCGCTTAAACAATATATAAGATTTGTACCAGGCATTGGAACCAAAATATGAGCCCGATACCCTAGTCTTTTAATCAATTTTCATTTCCATTTTCCTTAACAATTTCAGAAAAATAATTTAACAGAAAAATTCTTTTACTCGGGTTCTAGACCTCGGATTTCGACTCCGGGCACATGCCCGAGTCCCATACTTTTCTACGGACTCTCCGGGACCATCAAATCACGGGCCGGGTCCGTTTACCAAAAATATTGACCGAAGTCAACTTTAATCATATTAATATCAAAATTCTTCAAATTTTTCACAGATTTCACATATTTCAACATAAAAGCTTTCCGGCTACGCGCCCGGGCTGTGCACGCAAATCGAGATAAGTAAAAATGAGGTTTTCAAGGCCTCGGAAGCACGGAACGAGTGCGGAAACAGGTGATGACCCTTTGGGTCGTCACAGTACATAAAGAAAATATTAACTTTAAAGGGCAAAAAGGTCGATCATCTTTTTGAGGATATTTTTGTCTCTTAACATTTAACTTCCTAACATTCGTGCTTTTATAAAATATAATATAGATATAAATATATAGATAGATATACATAGATAGATATAGATAGATAGATGATGAAGGTTTAAATGATAAGCCGAGGTGAAAACGAGTAGAAATTAATTATGATTTAGTAATAAAAATATATGTGAAAACACCGCCGAGTCAAACAATTAAGAAGACCTCCTACTCTGAACCCCTCATTCATTTATTAGCAGAATAATATACATTTTTCAAAAGAGTAAACAGCAAAATGTATAAAACCAGAATCTATTGCTTGATACTTAATATGGAGCAATACAATTAAAACTATTTCTCAAAAACTTTCTCCTTTACCTATTACAACTATAAATACCATTAGTTTCTTTCCTACTAAACTAAAATTATTACTACATAATAAGATAAAAACATAGGCCAAAGTTACAAAAACCTTCTAAATCAAGATATATACTAATACAAACTAAACATTGTGTGCAAGTTCAATACTATCTTTTTTAGTGTCCAAATCTTCTGTCTTCTGTACCTGAATAGGTTTAAAAGTGTAGAATTTTGCACAAAACAGATAGTAAATCAAGTTAATCACTTGCAGAATTGTGATTAACCAATAAAAATACTCTAATTTTCCCTTATTCAAATTATTATCAGGTAACCAATTTGATCCTCCAGCACCTGAAGTAAATTTATGCACTAATGAAACCAAAAGTGTACTCAAATAATTCCCAGCTGAAATTGATGTCCAAAATAATGCAGTAGCTGTACTTCTCATACTCTCTGGTGCTTGATCATAGAAAAATTCAAGATGTCCAATTGACATAAATGCCTCAGCTACACCATGTAAACAATACTGAGGCACAAGCCAAAATACTGAAATGGGAACAATCGCTTTACCTTGATCGATAAGTCCATGAGTTAACGCTGCTTCTTTTCGTTTAACTTCAATAAATCCGGCTACTAATGTGGCTAGAACTGAAATAAAGAAGCCGATAGCCATTCTGCTAAGGAACGATATGCCTCGTTCTAGACCAGTGAATTTACGCGCTATAGGCACAAAAACGCGGTCATAGAAGCAAATGGTGCATAACATTGTTGTTAATGTGAAGACTGTCATTGATGCAGCTGGGATTTCGAAGGATTTTATTAAGTGTCTGTCCATTGTTTTTGCCTGTTGTATTGAGAATGTGTGTTGTTGAGCATATGCTGTGATTAGAATAATTCCTGATGCCCATATTGGTCCCATTCGGATCACTGATTTTAGCTCTTCTACGCGATGAACTGTGTTTAATCTCCATAGATTCGGAGATTTTGGATTGTCTTCTTCTGTCACAATTGCTGCTCTGTCTAAGAATCTGAAATCGAGACAGAATACGATTAGCTAACAGCTTAAACTTTTAGATGAGACAGTCGTAGAATTCAACGCTCATAAAAATAATGCATGCATGTGAGAATGTCCCCTTCCAAATACTCCAATGAACTTTGATCAATTGCCTATAGTGGTTCTTGGCATATTTTTCAAACATTAGCATGTTGTCTTTCTTGATCAAGTCTACATCAAAATAAAAATAAAAAGGACAGCCTCGTGTACAAGGCATTCTGCGTTCACGCAGGGTCCGGGAAGAGCCGCACCCAAAGAGGTACGATGTAGACAACTTAACCTAATGCAAGCATTATTAGCTGCTTCCACGGCTCACACCGTGACTTATAGATCACACGGAAACAACTTTACAATTGCTCCTAGGTTCCCCTTCTTACATCAAAATAATGCATGTAAATTATTACATTGGGACAACTTAAGGTTGTGAGTTCGAGTCTCCCCAAGAGCAAGGTGGGAAGTTCTTGGAGGGAAGGATGCCGAGAGTCTATTTGGAAACAGCTTCTCTACCCTAGGGTAGGGGTAAGGTCTGCGTAGATACTACCTTCTCCAGACCGCACTAAGTGGGATTATACTGGGTTGTTGTTATTGTTGTTGGACAACTTAAGAGTTGTTCAATTTATATTGGCTATAAATAACTTCAATTATATTATAACTTATCAAACTAAAAAAAGTCACTAGTCACATGAATTGAAAACCAGAACCAATTCAATGGTTTCTATCACAGTTTCATCAAATTTCCAATAGTTTAATATCAATCTGTGACCACCTAGATATTTTTGTAGACAAATTGAGAAATTTGATAGTACACTTCCAAAAATAATTTGGATGTATTTATCAACTTGTTTTCTGGTTTCTATTAGCCTCAGGACTGATCTTGCAGAGCATATTATCAATCCAAGAAATGAAATTTAAACTAAAAAGGAAATTGGGAAAATGAAATTCAATGAATCTTGAAAAAAAAGGACAACAGCACAGACAAGCAGAAATTACTATAAATAACAAACAAAAACGTGCAATGCTTCACATAATGTTTTGGCCACACATTAAATTGATTGATAAAAAAGGTCAACCTAGGCATTCCGTGTTCACGCAGAATCCGGGTAAAGGTCGCAGTCTAGGAGAAGTGATGCAGACAGCCTATGCATTCACCGCAGAGTCGGGGAAGGGCAGCATCCCAAGGGGTGTGATGTACACAGTCTACCTTAATGCAAGTATTAATGACCGCTTCCACAACTCGAACTCATGATTTATAAGTCATAAGGAGACAACTTTACCATTGCGTCCATGTCATGACTGTGGTGTTCCCACTAACTGTTCTTCTTATTATAGAAAGGGACATTTTGTATCATCTCATATTATTGGTTAATGGAATTATTGAGATAAATAAAAGATAGTTGCCAGATTTTAGCCAATCACTAAGTTTTCACCTCACATCATGTGTACTTGTATGAATAAAAATTCTCAATTCCATTATTTTCTGCAAGTAAAAAGAAGCATATTTGTGCAAACTAAAATGTAATGCATGCTGGAAAAAAAAAAAGAATTAACTTATATACACTAATAGTGGGAAAATGTGACTATGTTTTACCTCAATGGAGGGTCTATCGAAAATAGCCTCTTTATCTTCACAAGGTAGGAGTTAGATTGTATACACGCTACCCTCCACAGACCCCACTAGTAGAATCACACTAGATTTATTGTTGTTGTTGTTGTTGTTACATTAATAGTGTAACTAGTTTCACTAATTAATTATTCTGGACTGCTACATATAGGTATCGTTTAAGTGTACACTATCGGTGTATAAAAGTTATATTAAATTCAAGAACAAAAAGGATAGGTTTATAAATAATTATTACTGTAAGGGCAATTTACTATTCTTATAAAGCCAATTTTACTTCTATTTAATGTTTTTTGAGAATATATAGAAGTAGCCGTTAATGCACAGAACTTAAACTCGAGAAAAAAGAAAATGACTTACTGCATTTGCTTAGTGTGAACAAGCTTGCCAGCAGTAGAAATATCAGCATCAAGTTCTTCATTTTGGTACAAGAAATTAGGATCAGAAACCATCTCCAAGTTTCTTTTCTTGTAGGCAGCAACACAAACTTGTAATAGCCTAGTAAAAGGACTACCAGCAGGATCCAAATTTCTATATAAAGGGTATCCAAATATGAAAACAATAATTGAAATAAGCATAGCAATTGTTGGAATACCAAATCCTATACCCCATCCAATATTATCTTGGATATAAACAATTACTGTCACAGCTATTAGCATGGAAAATCCCATACTAAAATAATACCAATTGAAGAATTTCCATGTTTGTGTTTTTTGATTTGGATCAGTTTCATCAAATTGTTCTGCTCCAAACGCTACAACACATGGCCTAATTCCTCCTGATCCAAATGCTGTTAAGAGTAATGATATATAAAGGATGGCTAATTGACCAGAATTTGCTTCTTTGCATATTTCATCATCTTTACAAGAAGGTGGCCTTAGTTGTGGAAGTATTGCTGATAATGTTAAAATGATCATACCCTGAAATTTATATAAAAAAACATGAAAATCAATCAAAAAGGATAAAAAAAGTCAAGAAAATATCAAGAAATTGAAATAGGAAAACTCAAGGTGCATGTTAAAGCGCAATCTGGTGCACTAAGCTCCTACTATGCGAGGGGTCCGGGGAAGGGGCCGGACCACAAGGGTCTATTGTATGTAACCTTACCCGACTTTTCTGCAAGAGGCGGTTTCCATGACTCGAACCCGTAACCAGTGACGAAGCCACATGGTCACAAGGGTGGTCAACTGACCACTCTTCGGCGAAAAATTATTTGTGTATATAGTAAAATATTACATTAAAGGTATATAACACATATTGAACAACCTTTGTCGGGAATCTATTTTCACTTCTTTCAAATTTGAATATCCTTGGAAAATTTCTTAGCTTCGCAATTGCCCGTGACCTCCTAGTCACATGTCAATAATTTTACCAATTACGCAAAGGCTCCCCTATTATTAATAAATACTGTAACTTCTATACAGTGACAGTGAAAACGAACTTTTATGCTATCATGTTACTTCAATGATAGTAACTACATGTAATCATCCATAAAAAGTAGATTAGTAACATGAAAAATAAAACAAGTTATATATTACAACAGATAAAAATAAACTAATAGTGTAAAAAAATTACGTTCGGATATATAAGTTAAATCCTATATTAATTTGGGTTTTATAAAACATGGATAGAACTTAATTGTTCACTTGCATATTCCACTATAGGCCTAATAAAACAGTTTATACTTTATTAGCGATATTCCGTGAATAATTATTTCCAACTGTACTTGGTTTTCAAGTACTAAAGTTGACATGATAATCATTGTTATAATATATTAACTGTATATTTAAATCCCAAACTAAAGGTTTTGCCTATCAAAAGATTTTCACCTTATATATCTTATCCTCTGCAGCCTTATAAAAAAATATCAGCCATTTAATTTAATAAATATTTCATGGAGAAGGAAGCATATATGTCTGTCCCAAGAAAGTAAGTGAAAAGTACAATCCTTCTTCACCAAATTTATGTTTTGCTGAATCCATGTCTAGGAAGCAACAAACAGAACTACTAAAAAAATAGGAATTAACGACGGATAAATTTTGTAGTTAAACAGAAAAATCCATTGCTAATTCTATTTAATGATGGGTTAGCGCTATATTATCAAGAAATTCTGTTAGCTACGAGCAATTTAGTAATGAATTAGCAACGAAGTTCGTAGGTAATTCTAGTTTTTTATGTAGTGAGCTAGCATATCGACTTTAACATCTAACCTCAAAACGAAAAAAGTTAACTTATAATACACTAATTACGTTAAAAAGAATTACTACCAGTGTAGTATAACATGTTATAGCATGTAACTTATTATTATTTTCAACACTACTAAAAACACTCGTTTTACCAAGGGATAAAACCGAACGAAAGGCTGTCGGTTATGAAGGTTTACTGTCAGTATATATAAGTTAAACTCGGAAGAAAATGAGTCTTACGATTTGGTAGATGATAGAAGCAATTGTTATGGTCCAAAACCTTCCTGCAAAAGTATCAGCAATGAAAGCTCCAAGCAATGGTGTCAAACTTGCAGTGCCACCAAAATTTGTAAGAGTATTAGCTGCTTTTGTCAATGGAAGATGGAGTTCATTTGTCAAATATATTATCATATTTGTACCAAATCCCACCACTGCCAACTTCTCACATATCTCATTTGCTGCACACAAACACACACACACACAAAATTTTCACCTTAGTATTCAAGAAAATATAAAAAATATGTAGTTCCAAGATTCAAAATTTCTAGTAAAAATTGGAAAAGGAACTAACCAAAGATGAAGGGCATAGTGATCATTCCACCCTTCATTTTTCTAGAGGTGTTTTCTTTCTTCTTCATTACTTCCATTTTTGTTAGTTCATGTGTTGTGCTCTAAATGACTTCTGGACTCCACTACTTATAGGATATGACAGAGCTTAAACTAGGTAAGTAGGTATATTTTATGTCACTGCGTCGTTTGTTCGGTTTCAAAAATACCATTATGACCTAAACCAGTATCTTGAAATTAATATTTTAAATACTCTTGATGATGACTTATGATGTTTTTTTTCTTTTAACTAAAGGATACCGGCTATTCCTGAGCTAAGGGTCTATTGGAAACGATCTCTCAACACTATCCTCCACAGACTCCATGGTGTGTGGGATAATACTGGGTATATTGTTGTTGTACTAAAGCATACTGTCTTATTTCATCTTATATATTGACTGGACATAGAGTTTAAAGAGGAACGAGGTGTGAGCTAATTAACAAGGACAAAGATAATCTTAATATTGTGTATTGTTCGCTTTGGCCAAGCTTTTATGTTTTTCTCAAAAGGCCCACGCCATTAAGAGTATCTCTACACCTCATATGCAATTTCCTCTTTTTTTATCAGTTTTTAATTTGTGATTTTATTCACGCACTACTAGAATTCCGGAAAAAAACGACCAACTTTAGCGACCAAAGTTGGTCTATCAAGAAAAGCGACCAAAGTTGGTCGCTAAACTGGTGAAAATAATAAAATAATAATTTTAAATACGTTAGCGACCAACTTTGGTTGCTACTTGGTCGATAATTTCGTCAAAATTGTTGATCGGACTGGTTAAACTTACTTGGTCAAAGAATTACTCAGATTATGTGGGTCTTAAGCATTATCAGTACCTTGAAAAGTTGCATAAATATCTTCCCACTTTTCTATGTAATTTATGTAACATGTAATCACGAAAAAATTACTTTTGAAGAGTTATTAATTAAAAAGTGCAGTTCGTGCATAAAATATCTCATATTCATACAAAGTTTAGAAAATGGCCGTACTCTAAAATATGTGATATAGACAACATATCATAATACAAGTATTAATGGTTGTTTTCAAACCTATGACCTATAACTCTAAATCCTAAACTCTGAAGAGTTGTTGAATACAGGGGACTTTTGGTGGGCGTTTGGATACAAGAATTGTAAATTTTCAAAAAAAAAAAAATTTCAAGTAATTGTGTTTAGACATGAATATTATTTTTCGAAAAATTTCAAAATTCATCTTCAAGTGAAAATTGAAAATATGACAAAACATTGATTTCGAAAAAAAATAAAAAAAATTCAAAAGAAGTGAATTTTTTATATATGTCCAAATGGGGTCTTGGTTAGTCTTTAATTAATATATTGAAGCTCTGCCAATTTTTAAAATCTAATTAAACCTATCTGTGAGCTTCAGGAAAAATTTATGAGTTTTCAGGAAAAAAAGTTGGGGCGTCCGATGAACCAAGATGAGCTCTTTAAGGAGACTCATATTGTAAAGAAGAAGTAAGAGACGGACCAAGAAAGGTGGGTCGAGGGCCGAGCCTCGACTCTACATGTAAGTTTTCACTTTTTATTAAGAATTTTGATTTACTTTTATATAAATTTTGAAATACTAATTCAATGTAATTTTTCTTATAGGGTCGCTTCACAGCTGAAGTGGAGCAATTCATACGCAATCAGCCACCTAATGAGTCGGGCGAGCCAATCCAACTATCGGACGAGGATGCTGAGAGAATGTGGACGCAGGCTGCTGGTGGTCCAAAATGGGGGAAGGTATATGGGCTTCCTAATAAGAAATTTCATCGCTAGAAGTGTAGAATGCAAGGAATAGGGACTTCCTCGCAAGCCGAATAACTTGATGGGGAGGGCCTCTCCTCTATGCGGGAGACTATGACAAAGCTCACATCCGAGCTAGAAGTCGCCAAGGAAAGAGAAAAGCTTAGAGATGCTCAGTACATTGGCATGCAAGAGCAGATCAAATCTCTCCTAGCTTCTTGCAGTTTTCGATTCCCCGATCTCGTGAGTCATCGCCAGAGGCTCGCCTTCCCCGTACTCGTTCCTCCCGTTCTCCCCGTGATCGATCTTCCCATTGTCGACAAATACATTCTTCTAGATACCGTCTTGGTGATGAAAGTTTATCAGATGGTGATGATAATGATGTACAGAACAATTCTTGTCTTTTATACACTTTCAACTAGACAAATACAATCGGTTTTCGAATGGTTTTGTAATAACAGTTAACTTAGTTTGGTTAGCTTAAAGTATAAAGTTCTATTAAACTTTATACTTTGTTGGTTATAATGTTGTTGTTGTTGTTGTTTATTGTTGTTGTTGTTGCTTTTTATTGTTGTTGTTGTTGGCAGAAAATGCCTGTTTAGGAATTTTGGTAAGCTGGCAGGTGGTGTAGCTGCCAAAACAGGCAGTTTCTGCCAAAAATATATCAAGAAAAGCGATCAACTTTGGTCGCCAGTTTGTCGCTTTTTCCTTAAAAAAAATAATTTTCTGGGAAATAGCGACCAAGGTTGGTCACTATTTTACCGAGATTTCTCAAAAAGCGACCAACTTTTGTCGCTATTTCATTACAAAAATAATAATTTCTGGAAATATAGCGACCAAAGTTGGTCGCTTATAATTAAAAAAAAAATATTAATTCTTGAAATAGCGACCAACTTTGGTCGCTTATATTAAAAAAAATTAAAAAATTTTATAGTAAAGCGACCAACTTTGGTCTCTATTTTCCAGATTTTAAAATATAATATTTTCTTTACAGACCAAAATTAGTCACTTTTTATGATTAATAATAAATAAAAATAAAACGTAATTTATAGGTAGAGACCAACTTTGGTCGCAAAAATTATAATATTAAAATATTATAGCGACCAAAGTTGGTCGCTATTTTCTTTACCCGAAAAATTTGGTCCTTTTACCTGAGAGACCAAAGTTGGTCGCTAATTAGCGACCAACTTTGGTCCCTAAGGGAAAGGAACCAGCTTAATATCGATCAGGCCTGTTTGGTCGCTTTTTGGTCGTTTTTTTGGCCAATAAGCAACCAACCTTGTTCGCTTTTCGTGGTCGCTAAAACCAGAATTTCTAGTAGTGACGCTCCTAACAATCTTCCCCTCGAACTAAGAGTTACTCGTCGCTCATCATCATGATCCTTGGGCTTATCTGGAGATTCATTTTGTGTCACCCTATGTTCAAGTATTTATGGTCACTGGAGCCCACATGCTTCTTTTTCTGTGCACGCGCGTGTGTTTCCAAGCTACAGATGGCGGTAGTAAATCAGCCAGTGGGCAAAAGCACTAAGTCGGGCCTCCCTCATCACAATTGCATGGCGCCATCTTTATATTCGTCTCGACAAACCATTGGGTTAAGATAACACAATTGTAAGGCTAAGTTAATGAACAATGTTCTAAACATGGTGTGATACGATCCGCTTTGGGCTAAGCGCACACGATTTTTTCAAAAGGTCTCATACTATTAAGAGTGTCATGTAACTTCTTTTTCTTATCAACTTCTAATGAGAAACTTTGTTCTCACACTCAGCAAGAAAGGACTTCTGTATATACAAAAAATACTCTTTGAACTTGTAATCTTAAAAATACTATAATATTTCTATGAGCATATAATGGTTAATGGTATGTCAATAAACGTAAAATAAGATGTTTAATATTAGAGTTTCCAAATTGAAAAGGTATATTATATTTTTTAACAAAGTAAACGGGGCAAATGTCATAAAAATTACACAGATGAAACAGTTAATTTTGTATTGATTATACATTCAATCATAAAATTTGACCAATTGGGCATGCAAGATCATATTTGTTGATTTAAAAAACCGTGTGACGTAAAAATTTGCGTTCATCCAGTTGTGCAGTTGCGATATGGACATGCATGTACAAGTTAATTAGTCTTTTTACTTCACATTTTCTAGTTTGTATTATTGGGGGAAGGTAATTAACTGGACACATTTTCTAGTTTGATAACGTTTACATTATTAATAACATATTTTAACTTGTTATTGCAGATTACTTATGTTATTACTTATATTATCAAATTACGCTTTGTATTTTAAAAAGATCCATTTTTCTACAGTTCATCTTAATCTAATTGTGTAAAAAAAAAATTAAAGCATATATATTTAATGATACGATAATAAAATTCTTTCACCCTTAATAAAAAGTCT
Organism: Nicotiana glauca; assembly: GCA_026770625.1. Taxonomy (NCBI): domain Eukaryota; kingdom Viridiplantae; phylum Streptophyta; class Magnoliopsida; order Solanales; family Solanaceae; genus Nicotiana; species Nicotiana glauca. The sequence continues at coordinate 80,884 of MU726013.1, forward strand.
CGGATTAAAATATTAGAATGAAAAAATTCTTGATAGGGAACATTTATGTTTATCGAACTCTATGCAACTCGAATTTGAATTAATCGAGTTAATATATTCCAAATACGGAACGGTTAAATATGATGAAATAATAATAATTAATCGGATTAGTATGTTTCGGATACCCGATGATTAAAAGAAAAAGGAAATAATAAATGAAACCTAGGAGAGGAGTATCGTGGCGGATTCGAATGTGATAAACAAAGTCAAGACAAATATGTATGCTTCTCTCCACTTGCTCTGGTTTTTACCATTTTATCTCACGCCACAGCTTTCCCTCAATTTTTTTTGTACTACTACTATTTTTTCTTTCTTAGTGTTTCTCTTATGTTTTGCTATTTTTCCAATATCACTATCATGGATGGCAAAAAAGAGCAAAACTAAAACAAAAAATCACATTCAATTAACCATGCGCAAATAGAAGTTAGTGGTCTAAGGCCTCATTTGTTTATACTTAATGGAAGTGTGAATTTTAATTATTCAGATTTCAGATATTAAGCACGTTTATTTTTAAAGTTTGTATTCAGATCTTAATCGTTAAGGTTTTTTTTTTACTTCACAATCACGTAATAGGCCTGAACAGGTCTATATGATTAAGATCTATAAGAGAGACTTAATTTCAATAAATTCTATCATCCATATTCATTATTAATTGTTGTTACCGCCTACCATTATCAACTACCACCATGTCACCCACCACCACCACCATCATCCTCAATCATAGCAACCACCATTGTCGACTACCACCACCCACCATCCCCACCGTTCCCACCACCATCATTCTCAACGACAATTAACACCAACTACCACAACTAACCACCCCATCACCATCAGCAACCATAGGTGGCACTGCCCATCATTATAAACTACCACCACCTACCACTATTTTCCTTAATCACAACTACCACAACCACCACCTGCCATTTTTAACTATCACCACCCACCACCATCATCCTCAATCATAATAGCTACCAATACCAATCACCGTTAGCTACTACCCTAAACTACCACCATCAACTAAATCTACCACCAACCACCGCTTTTAGTGGGCATTCACAAGCACTACCGTTAGCCATCACCACCAGCAACTATCATATTTTTAGAAGCTATATATTTTATTGACGGAATTTTAGATTAATTATTATTTTATTTGAATTTTATGTTTATTAATTTTCAAATAAATGTAAATATTATACATTTAGATGTTAAAAATCAAACAATCTTAATCATTTAGTATTCAAATTTTAATACACATCTTATCATTCAGATATGTATTCAAATTCAAATATCTTAATCTTAATACACATCTTGGTATTCGGACGTGTATTCAAATTCAAACGTCTTTCATCTTTTAAAAAAAAATGAAGCCTAAATATTCTCTCTATCATTTTTCTTAAGTGTTCTTTACACACTATTAGAAGCATGCATTCTTTTCCTACGAAATTTTTCTAGGACTTGTCAAGAGATTGTTTCTTCTTCTTTGTAAATGATATTTTTTTTAAGGAACAACGGTCGAATTATATTCGTGTTATTTATAGGTCCAGGTTTAACTCCAGACTTACCTGAACGCGTAAACTCACTCAACTTACTTTTACTTTTTACTGGGAGCAATACTTGTTTGGTACGAGAGCATCGTACGACAAAACAGAAGAAAAACAGTAGAAGCCGAAAGGGAGAAAGAAACATAAGGAAAAATTGTTATGACTTCAACAAACTTCTTATAGATGAAGTGAAAGAAGCTAATCAGTGCAATTTTCCAAAAATCGTCGTCAAAACAATCATTATGAAACATGATAAGATTAATTAAGGCATTAAGAGAGCATTAACTCTCTCTCTCTCTTCCTTGTGCAAATAATTTTAAAATATAGTAGAAAGTATATCAAAGGTAGTAACAAAAATTCTAGCATATTTGAGAAAAATTATGTCAGATATCTGATTTTCTAAAGTAAAACAACGTTTCCAAATTAATTTATCAGAATAAACATTGAATTAAAACCCTCTTGTGATTAATAGTTATCATCCAGATCAATAGGTTATTTTTAGTGTTTTATTCATGGTTTAATCTAGAAGGAAATAAGAAAAGAAAAAAAAGACTATTACCAAAGCATGCAAGAAATCAAATTACCAACTATGAAATAATGGCTTAATTCTAGGATGATGACAAAGACAACATGATTTGAACGTTCCCTTTTTGAGCACTAAAACTCTCACAAAAAAAGAAATTCAAAACCAACTTAAACAGTATATCATTGTGTAGATCATTTCAAATAGTTTCATGATAATGTTTGAAATCTAGATAAGGATTCGAAGTGTTCAAACATGTGAATTTCTGCTAAGGATCAACAGTGGCATTATTCGTATTTCAGAGCCTCTTTTTTCCCCGGGCACATGCACCCTGAAGTCAGAATTTGAACGGCATGTATTTTGAATTTTAGAACCACGATTTTACGTATTATTAATTAAATTATAAATTTAATATTTGTATGTATTTAATAAACTTTTTTAACACAGGTTTGATCGAAGCCGTAGCCAGGCTTCTTACTCCTCCCAAGGCACATGCAACACTTAGATGAGAAATATATTGTTGCGAAATGTACGAATATTTTAGCTAATATTAAATTTAAACTTATAATGAATTCAAACTTTAAAGATAAATCTCATTACGTTTAAATAGGGAATATGTTTCTATGGAGAAGTTTCTCCTTTTTGTTTTTTGTTTTATCCTCTTTTGAGTGGGTAAGTAATAGACAATATCTGCAGCCATTGTATGATGTATAATGCATCCCATTAAGATTTTTGTGGTATATACCTGCTATATTGACGTAAGAGATGACATAACTATTGTTCAAACCATTTTAAACCTATCCAAAATATTGTGTGTGTACAAAGCCACGGCTATATTTGGATTTTGCACCAAGAATTAATTTTATGGTTTGTAACAATGACACATGTCTAGTGTGTTGGCAAGTCTTTTTTGAGTCGTATACAGTGGCGGAGGCAGGATATATACTAAGGGTGTTCAAAAAAAATTGGATTGCAACTCACAAGAATCGAACCTGCGATCTTAGGCACATTTTGAACACCCTTGATCACTGAGCCAAACGTTTGTCTTCTGTCAAGGGTGTTCAAAACTTAATATATAGAGATAAAAAATAAATTTTGCCTTATATACACAATGTAATTTTTCGGCTACGCCCCTGGTCGTATATCTTTCATTAATTCAGAAATGCGTAATCTTTTCCATTTTGCCCCATGAAAATACAATTTCTGTTTCTAGTTTGATAGAATTAGTGGAGTAGTGGGGATGGGTTACGTGGGCTCAAATAGGAAGATATCACTGTATAAAGTGGTCTTCCTTTTTTTTTTGGACATTTAGGTTGGTCTTGGTAGGACTGAATTTTAAGACAAGACAAATATCTAATAATAATTCAATTAATAGACGAGTATTAATGTTCAATATATAACAAATCACATAAACACAATATATAATATAAATAGTATTATTAAAGCTACACTCGATGACTTGACATATTTAATATATTTTGAAACGATTAATAATCGTGCACCTCTAGCTACCATAAACATACGATCAATCAATATACCTTAAATTAATTATAAAATTAATTGGAGCTAATTTTTACATATGTGTGTGTGTGTTTTCTATTAATCCATCATATTCAAGTTCATCTATATTTAATACTTAGCAAGTTTCTTGTTTAATACAAATTAGGAGTTATTCAAAACTAAAGTTCTCTAAATGTCACACTTATCCTTTTGTTAATATATAAGTCTAGTCTCTACTTCTCTGGCAGCGCGAAGAAACCTAATTGTGATTGTAATTATAACAACTAATTAAGCCGTAGACACTACCTTAAATTTAGATTATTATAATTTATATGATAAATCATCTTTACCTATTTTAGTAACATGAAAATTGAATATTATTATTCATAGAAATTCCTTAATTATTTTTGTTCCACACGGATGTTGTACAAATAGTAAGTCAAAATGCTTACTAAATTCGCCAGCCATTCAACTCTAATACATAATCTGCTTCTTTTTCACTCATATATAATAAGTGCATGAAAGCTAAAATGTATAGCACGTGTAGCTCGTGGCGGAGCCACCTCATCAAAAAATTATATTACGTAGTTATATAATTTTTATTATCTTTCTTTTTATGTATATATATATATATATACTATTCGTTGAATTCCATTAACACATTTTCGTATGTTTACGTTTTTTCTTTTTTTTTGAATCTCCCTAATAAATATTCTGTCTCCGTTACTGCATGTAACAATTCGACATATCTAATGTGTTGGCGAATCTTTCTTGATTCTTGCAGCAAAAAAAGTATATCTTGATACATATATACCACAATAGTTTGGCGAGGGGACTTTTCTGTTCACCCAAAAAGGAATACCTAATTTCATACTTTGCTATCTTAGGGTAAAGATCACTGATTAAAATGGACTCATAACAAGTCACAAAACCCCGCCTTAAAGTGTAATAATATTTTCAATTATGATATAATATATACCTACTTTAATAACATCGCATCGCATATTATTACGTTCATATCATAGCAAGTCTCACATATGTCGTCCGATATACTATTGTTGTATGCTTATACCTCATATGATGTGGCCTAGTGATCAACGAAATTGATTGAGAACTATAAGATTTTAAGGTCAAATTTTAATGGAGGAAACACACTGGGTGATTTCTTTGCATCGGTCCAAACTTTTAGTAGATAGACTTATTCGATACCTATGTTGAAAGGAAATAATATGTATCTCATGCAATTAGTCGAGATAAGCACAAACTGACTCGAACATCATAACTATTATAAATTAATATATATGTCACATTATCACACATTCCGCTAGAAGTACATATAGCATGTTCAATTCATGTTAAGTGCATGAAATGTATAAAGTGGATTTTGACACATCTATCAAATTGATAACCTAGCTAGAATGTCACTAAAGTTATTGAACATGTGAGAACTTGTCACTTGTGGGGCACCCCACTAAGGGCAGATCCTGTGTTGAAATTATGGCCAAACTATGTAGTGATAATTTTCGACTCGAACTATATATGTAAATATAAAAAGAATAAGAGACAATAAAGTTCGATATATATTTCAGAAAACTCACGATTTCAACTCAACATTTGCATAGTTTCAACTCTGAAACCACCACTAATATGGACTAGCATAAGGAGTTAGAATTTTTCGCGAACATTCTCATAAAAACTCTATCAATAATTTAATATTTTCGATAAATATATATGGGGAACAGTTAACGACGAATACATTTTCTACGAATTTATAAAAAAAATCTATGAAAGATACGTGTGTTTCTAGTAGTTGGTATTGTTTAACCAAAAATTAATAATTTGGTCAAAGCTAGAATTTAAGATAAGAAATCGGGTTACTGATAATCAAAAGACTAAAAAGAATAATAGGCTTTCTGAGAATAAGAATAAGCAGTAAAGAAATTTGTATTTCAATATGATGTGGATGATATTTCGTGTCCTTACAAATGATGAGATCTCCTCCTTTTATAGCTAATAAGGAGTAACGGCTCACTTCCTTAGTCTAAATAAGAATAATAACGGACATTTAATGAGGCGTTACACAATCATTGCTATTAAATACCAGTTTACTAACGTATTCGG
>MU726013.1:97672-109729 GCA_026770625.1 Nicotiana glauca
CGCGATTCTTCCAGTTAATCTTGGAACCTCCTTTTTATTGGTAAGGATATCAGGTATTTCTTCGATCCCTTTAATCTGAGAAGGATTTACCTCAATGCCACGATTAGAAACAAGAAAACCTAAAAATTTACCTGAAGCAACTCCAAATGCACATTTTTCAGGGTTGAGTTTCATATTGAATTTTCGCAAAATTTCAAAGGTAACAGTTAAATGAGAGATATGATCATGAGAATGCTGGGTTTTGACGAGCATATCGTCTATATATACCTCCATAGTTTTTCCTAAATGTTCTTGAAACATTTTGGTGACTAACCTTTGATAGGTTGCTCCAGCATTTTTTAGACCAAAGGGCATTACTTTGTAACAGTAAGTCCCTCGGTCTGTGATGAAATAAGTCTTTTCCTCATCACTGGGGTCCATTTTAATTTGGTTATACCCCGAATATGCATCTAAAAAACTCAAAGGTTCATGACCTGCAGTTGCATCAATCAATTGATCTATATGGGGTAAAGGAAAAGAATCTTTTGGGCAAGCTTTGTTTAGATCAGTATAATCCACACAAACCCGCAACTTACCGTTCTTCTTAGGTACGACCACCGTGTTGGCTAACCAATCAGGATAATTTACCTCGCGGATTGACCCAATTTTTAGTAATTTTTGAACCTCATCTTGAATTACTTGATTTTTGAAAGCCCCTTGCTTTCTTTTCTTTTGCTTGATTGGAATAAAGGATGGGTCCTCGTTGAGTTTATGAGTCATCACGTCCGGTGGTATGCCTGTCATATCAGCATGGGACCAAGTAAAACAGTCTATGTTAGCTTTTAAAAACTCAATTAACATACCTCGCATGTCGGGATTTAGATTAGCTCCTACGTAAACTTTTCTTTCAGGCCATTGCTCAAATATCACCACCGCTTCGAGTTCCTCTATTGTTGTTTTAATGTTCGCATTTTCTTCAGGTTCTTGAATTACATCAGGTCTTGAGTCTAAATCCATTTTTTTAGTTGACGTTTGATTGCTGACGCCCCCAACTATTTCCTGTAATTGCTATTTCTCTTTACTCACGGTACTCGTATCTGTTACTGTGTTGATACTCCTGGCTGTTTGTTGATCCTCTCGAATTTGACATATCCCCCAGGGTGATGGAAACTTGATAACTTGATGTAAAGTTGATGGAACAACATCCATATCATGGATCCATGGTCTCCCCATAATTATGTTGTAGGCCATTTCCATATCAACTACCTGAAATTTAGTTTCTTTAATAACACCTGCAGCATAAGTTGTTAGAGTTACCTCACCTTTTGTTACCAAGCTTGAATTGTCGAAGCCTGACAAAGTATGTGCCTTGGGTATTATTTTATCATCGGCTTGCATTTCCCCCAATACCCTTAGTAGAATGATATTTACAGAACTTCCTGGATCAACCAAAACTCGTTTTACATCAGTGTCATGTATAAGTAAGGATATTACCAGTGCATCATTGTGAGGAGTAATCACTCCTTCCGCATCTGCATCATCGAAGTTTATGCTCTCATGTTCTAAGGTTTGCCGTACTCGCTTCCCATGTGTGATCATCATTTTAGAAATCTTATTTGAAGCCGTGTACGTTACTCCGTAAATATCTTTCACTCTACTGATGACATTCATTGTTCTTTTAGGTGATGGTGGTTTTGGTGGCTCCTGCCTATTTTTCATGTAAGCTTGTTTTCCCTTCTCACTAAACAACTCTGTGAGATATCCTTGCTTCAGTAGATGGTCTACTTCACTTTGTAGGAATCTGCATTCTGATGTTTTATGCCCGTGGTCATTGTGAAACTCGCACCAATGGTCCGGGTTACGTTTGTTTGGATTTGACCGCATCTCTTTTGGCCACCGTACCTTGTCTCCCATACTCCTTAGAACAGCTACGAGCTCTGAATTAGTTACGTTGAAATTGTAGCCACCGAATCGTGCCTTTAAATTTCTATCGTCATCTCGTGGCTGTTGATTACTTTGATCATCTCTGAACCTGGATGAAGACCCGGTCTCCCTGTCTCTTGGCCTTTGATCATATCGATGATTATTCTGTCTCGATCGTGAATCCTTCCCTGCAGGTCCCGAATATGGATCATATCTATTCTTACCTGATCTTTTTTCAGCTTCTGACCTTCTGGATCTGATCCTTTCTTCACGATGGTTCTGAGGTACGGTATCCTCTTCAATTCTGAGTTTTGTACTGTACCTGTTATAAACATCGTTCCAAGTGGTTGCGGGAAATTCACGAAGGCTTTCTTTAAGCCTTCTCGCGGCTTCAGAACTTTTGTCATTCAAATTACTCGCAAAAGCTATTGCAGCCCAATTATCTGGTACACGAGGTAAAGTCATTCGTTCGCGTTGAAACCTATCAACAAAATCTCTGAGCAACTCTGTGTCCCCTTGTTTGATTTTAAAGATGTCCTCCATTCTTTTCTCAACCTTTTGTGCTCCTGAGTGCGCTTTAATGAAAGAATCTGCAAGCTCAGCAAAAGAGTTTATAGAATTTTCAGGCAAAAGAGAATACCAGGTTAGTGCACCCTTGGTGAGTGTTTCTCCAAATTTTTTGACCAATACGGACTCAATCTCCTGCTTGGTTAAATCATTTCCTTTGACTCCTGTAGTAAATGCCGTCACATGGTCACGTGGGTCGGTTGTGCCGTCATATTTTGAAATGTCAGGCATTTTAAACTTTTTAGGGATTGGAAGAGGAGCAGCACTCGGTTTCCAAGGTTGTTGTGAGTATTTATCCGCATCTATCCCTTTGATTATTGGAGGAACACCGGGTATCTGCTCGATGCGCTCACTTTGTTCTTTGAGCTGTGTCTGCAAAGTTAGTACCAGATTTTGTAAATAAGAATTATTTGTATTACCTGGATCCATTTCTCGTGGTTCACTGGGGGTTCCTTCGTTTGTGTTAACAAGGCCAGAACGAGGATTCTCCAGTGTATTGTTATTAGGTGAAGGAGTGGGCGGCGCGACAGGTAACCGGCTAACTAATGTTTGAAGAGCTTGGCTAACCCGTGCATCAATTATTCTTTGCAGAGCTTCCTCTGGTCCTTCAAAATCTTCTGATTGCTCTTGCTCAACAGCATGTGATTCTGGTGCAGGGGTACCTTCACGAGATTGACGTGGAGAAGTTTGAGGGGAAGGAACTATGTTAACGTTGTGCAAATCCCCTTGACCCTGATGGATTTGATTTTCAACAGCATTGTTGTTGTTGTTGTTATTGTTGTTTGACATGATGTTAACAATGGGTAGAATGTAACTTCAGAAAGAATAGATTATCAGATTCCCGGTAACGGAACCAATTTGTTTAACCAAAAAATAATAATTTGGTCAAAGCTAGAATTTAAGATAAGAAATCGGGTTACTGATAATCAAGAGACCAAAAAGAATAATAGGCTTTCTGAGAATAAGAATAAGCAGTAAAGAAATTTGTATTTCAATATGATGTGGATGATATTTCGTGTCCTTACAAATGATGAGATCTCCTCCTTTTATAGCTAATAAGGAGTAACGGCTCACTTCCTTAGTCTAAATAAGAATAATAACGGACATTTAATGAGGCGTTACACAATCATTGCTATTAAATACCAGTTTACTAACGTAGTCGGTATTTAATACTGTATTTGAACTACTTTTCATCATTAGATTCATATATTTTGAATCCTTACGAATCCCTGGTCTTAAATGCCTTATTTAGATACGAGATACGTATCTGAATTGCACCTCGTGCCTATTTTGAGTTCTTCTTCTCGTGTCTTTCGCTTCTCGTGTCTCTCAATTAATTATTGCTTGTTGACCTTTTGACCAATCCACGTGTCATGCAACGTCATCTTTAATATAAACTCAGTTTTTTCCCAATACAGGTATTATTTCGGAATTGAAAATGACTTTACAAGGGGCAATATAGCCTCCCCCTAACTTGGTCTCTTATATATCCTTAGAGTAAGACAATTTGCTAGGGCAAAGAAAATACGTTAAAGTTATCATGGTCCAGAGCCAAGAAAATGATTGAAGGCATGCTTGCCAAAGAAAGTTGTGGTCTTTTGGAAATGTGAAATCTTGATTAGAAAATGACTTTAGGTTTTTACTTCAATATTATGTCATCACAATATACTAAAATCCTTCTTAATTGTTTATTCTTTTTAGTTTCTCACTTAGTATTTGATACCGCATTGAAACTCGTCTAAACTTAGAATTGTACTCATCAGAGGCGTATCCAAGATTTAAACTCTATGAGTTCAACCTTTAATATTCCTACTATATCCTTAAAGTTATGGGTTCATATATATAATTTTTGTTGTGATTTTGATGATTTTTTGCATATAAATTTATATACCGCGTCAAAAGTTATATTTACTATATCCTTTCATATATTATATATATACTTACTTTAAATATTATATTATAATCTATTAACTGCCTTCCACTATATGATCACTTTGTTTTTTCCCCTAATTAATCGATCTGCTTGTCGTTAGCGTAGCACTTGTAGTCAGCAGCCGACATACTATAAATGATTTTTCAGTGAAAACAATATGAATAACTGGATTAAGACTTGATTTATTAATTATTCCATCCCACTAAATATTGAGGTCCTTGTCTGGGCCGAAAATAATTAAGGAGCTGCTTACACACTATAGGTAGGCGAAGATTCATCGTACAATTATTAATAGGGAAACTATCAGCTAAGTCCATTTATAAGTAGTTTATTATTAAAATTATTTAATTCATAAAATATTATTGATATTAGCCAAATATTACTAATATTAGCCAATTAGCTATTTGGAGCAAAAAAGTGTCAATTTTTTGCTTTCTTTTGAGTGAATGTTATTAGAATAGATTGGGTACATCTTAAAGAGCTTGAATCTTAATTTTGGGATGAATTGGTGAAGTTTTGAGGTGGTTTGAATTGAAAATTCAAAGTAAAATTGGACATGAAAAAAAAATATGTGTATCACATGTGTATCATATTTGTATCATATTTGTATCATTTATGTATCACATGTATATCCATGCATACATGTATGTGAGATACAAGCGTGATACATGTGGCGCAAAAGAATTTTTTGAACTCGATTTAATTACAAATTTTGATACAAAACCAGTCCAAATCATCTCCATTCTTTCTCAAATTGTGTATGTTGACTTATCTATATGTTTTCAATGAATTTCAACTATATCCATTGAAAAAGTTCTTTTTTTTACTTAGATTTTTGGAATATTGTATATTTTTTTTATTATTTCATCACCTTATTTGCTACCTCATCAATGAAATTTCCTTTCCGTTTTGCATCTAATATTGCTAATCACGCTTAAAAATATGGAAGATGATTTTTTGCATGTAATTCTTTGAGAGAAAAAACCTTTATTTATTTAGTTTTTTCAATTTTTATATGTGCTTGGCTAGTTTTGGTAAGTCTATGACTAATGACTAGAGGTTGATAAGTTAAAATTTATTTGGGATATTTGTGTAAGTTTCGTTATTAATATTAAGATTTCCCATCTTAATTTATCCCTAGACCTTTTTCTAGGACACTCATAATGATAACTTATTCGATTGAAGTATTAGTAAATATCTTCTCCGCTCAATCCAATAATTTTATCTGAATACTTAAAATTTAAGTGTATATATAAATATATATAAAAGTGGAACTCAAGCAAAAAAGAACCTTATAATTAGTGATTGATCCTTCAATTTAGACTATACTTCTACCTAACGGTTAAATTGGTACGGTATTTAGATATTTCGATTTGATATCTTCAGTATTTGATTTCATAAAATGTTATACCACACTATCGTACCTAAAATAAATTCTATTTGGTAAAATTCTGGTCATTTAGCAGAATATTCTCCTGAAGAATATTTTCTATCCAACTTCATAGGAATTGGAATACTGTATATATATAACCTTAAAAAGAGAAAAGTATTTATTCATTTTTGAACGTGGGCCTTACTATAATTATGATTCTATCAGATTTATGAGTCGTTCCTTAGGTGATGGTTCTCTTTCCTAATGAAAGTGAATTTAATGTAAATATTATGCTGCCAAAGACGAATATTTTGTGAAACGTCTGTATTTAGCCTGCAGCACATAAATCATCAAAGTAAGAAATCATTTGGGAAACTATTACTCCAAATTCCCTCTCCCCTATCCTTTTATGATTAATAGATCTATAAAAATTAGAAAGACATCAATAATGTATTCCATAAGTAATAATAATTCAAAAAAATAATAGGAAACCAATCTCAATTCGTTGTCAATGACTATATATGCCGCATTGAATTTGGAGTTTGTCTAAATCCTTTATGAATTATAGGACAGCCCGGTTCACCAAGTTGAGTTCGGGGAAGGCCTACACTTTTAGAAGGTATGACGTAGACAGTTTACTGCTATACAAGCGTCAATGGCTGATTTACAGCTAGAACAAATGAGCCTATAGGTAGTATGAAAACAACTTTATATTGCTCCAGGATACCCCTTCCTTTCGAAGCTATCTTGATCAGAAAAATTTAAGGCCCCGTTTGGCCATGAGTTTTGCCAAAATAAATTTGTGATTTATTTTTAAAACTTATGTGTGGCCATAAATTTTGTCCATATTTTGGCCAAATCTCAAATTCCAAATCCCAAATTCAGCTATTGAGCTGATTTTGGGCCAAAATCCCAAAACTTGAAAATTATATACATGTTTTTCGAAAATAAAGTTGGAAAATATGTTTTGAAAACGTATGTCCAAACACGTTTTCATCTTCAAATAGAACTTCACCCAAATCAGATTTTTCAAAATAAATTTGGGATCTATGGCCAAACGCTAGCTTACTTGCACCTAATATTTTATTTAGCAAATGAATTTAAAATATATATCTTATACAGTCAAACCTTTTATAAAGATTTGTTTGTTCTGATGTGTTATTGTGAAGTCTTGTTATATAGGACATATATTATAACATAACATAAAAATAGTTCCGAGAAAAAATTTGGCATTTATAGTGAATGGTTGCTACGTAGGGATGTTGTTATAGAGAAGTTTGACTGTATAACAATTACTCAAGTGGTCACTCAACTATTCCAAATTATCTCTTAAAATTACTTTTCTTTCGTTTGTAACAATAAAGTCGCTGAACTGTACCTATTGGACTCAGAAGGTCACTCAACTAGATTTTTCAAATTTTAGATTTCTAAATACCTATTTTACCCTCTAAACTATAAACATTTATCTTCTTTTTATTTATTTAAAACTTTCTACTATTAACAATAAAAAGTCAAAAATCGATTTACATAATTCAGAATGAAAGAAACTAAAGGTTGTAAAATATATATTCCACACACGTAATATAAAAATAATTATTTAAATAAAGGTATTTTTATAATATACACTATTTATTCTTGAAAATTATGCTCAATTATATTATTATGTTTCTACCAACTTTGCGACGACATAAAATTATGTCACCGAAAGGCAAGCGGACTATTTGTATAGGCTAAGTCGTGCATGTAATATATATAATATAATTTATCATAATTTTCGAGAATATATAATGTATATTATAAAAATATCTTTATTTAAATAATTATTTTTATATTACGTGCATGAAATATATATTTTACAATTTTTTTTTCATTATAAATTGTGCAAATAAATTTTAAATTTTTGTTGTTAATACTAAAATAGTTATTACTAACAAATTATTCTAATTAATTTTTTTCACTATGCTCATTATTTTGTTATTCCAGCATTATATATGTTTAAATGCTTTTATTTTTTAATTTGTAAATAATAATAATTTATTTTATAGGTAAGTCCATAATATACATTAAAAAGCAAAAAATCATAATATTAAAAGTTAAAAAATAAAAAGAAGATAAATGTTAATAATTTAGAGGGTAGAATCGGTATTTGGCAATTCAAAATTTGAAAAATCTTGTTGAGTGACCTTATGAGTGCAATATACTTAGTTGAATGACTTTATTGTTACAATCGAAAGAAATATGATTTTAAAAGATAATTTGGAAAAGTTGAGTGACCATTTAAGGAATGAAGTCATTTAATTATGGTTGAAGAATATAAATTCTAATTTTAATTTGTGACTTTTACAGTAGATTTGTATCGATGAGTCATATTCACACAGATACTGCATTACAAATTATTGCAAGTCACTTTCTTTGAGAAACGAGACAAGAGCAATACATTATTATATTTATGGCAGGGGAGCCTTGATGTTTTCTGATCATTCATTTTCCCTACTTCTGTGGAAACTCAGTTTTACGTTTCTGTTTTCTTTCCTCTTTTTCCTTAAGAAACTAAAGAATCTCATTCTTTTGAAAGTAAAAATCTATAGGTGTTGATATGCATTTGATTTGTATATCTGAGTTAATAGAGACACTTCGTAAACTAAATAAAAAAATTTAAGCAAACAAGTTTTCACGTTGTACTGCCTTTTTGCACAATCTCGCTCTACACATAGCCTCAAGGGTCGAGGGAAAATTTTATTTTGTGTCTCGTACAACTGACACTAGTTGTATGAGGCAACTTTTTATCTCATATTTTTATGGACCCAGATTTCTGTGGACGCAGAAGTATAAGATTGGGGTCCACAAATTTATGAGACAAAAAGGAGCCTCGTACAACTAGTGTCAGTTGTATGAGACAAAAAATAAAACTTCTCAGGGTCGAGTTCATCTAAAGCCAATATTATTTATGTGGGGCATAAATTTACGTGTATAAATATTCTAAAATTGCAACAAATAGTAGGTTTTAACCTATAATTTTACTCCCTCCGGTCCAAAATAAGTGATTTTTTGGGTGTTTTCACACATATTAAGAAATTCACTTTTTAGCATTAATTAAGAATGGAATTGACCATATTAACCTTTACTATCTCACATAAACACTCCTAACACATATTTCAACACTATTTACTCCATGGACAATGTAGGAAAAAAATAATTAATTCATTCTTGAAATATGAAAAAATTACTTATTTTGGACCACAAGAAAAAGGCCAAAAAATTACTTATTTTGGACCGGAGGGAGTATCAATATAATGGGTTTAATGCTAAAAATATTAAAGGTTGAACGCACAAAGCTTAAATCTTGAATGTGTCTCTGCATAAACTTGAAAACATAAAAGAAAATAATACGAAACTGCCGAAAGTCAAAACTGTTATGGTCACAGGCCGGTAAAAATAGCACGAGCTAACCAGTTTTCGGACTAGTAGTTCAAAAATATCCAGCATTTGCAAAGTCATTGAACAATAGCCATTATTTTGCTGCAACACGAAAAGTTCTGGCATAATATACTGAAGATCGGTACACCTGTGTATGAACTTCCAGCATATTATACTAGAACTCCAACACGCAAAAAGTTTCATTATAATATACTGGAGATGCTCCAATCTCTGGTATATTATACTGGAACTCCAGTATATTATACTGGAGTTCTAGTATAATATACCAGAGTTTCAATATATTATGCTGGAATTCTAATATATTATACCGGAGTATTTTTTCGAATTTTGAATAGTGTTTTCGTTCAAATTTATCTTTACATGAAAAGTAACTTAAATTTCGATTGCTTTTGAAACTGTGACTATGTTTAAATGAGCATTTGTAAATCTGGCTAGTTTTGAATTTCACCCCACAGTCCGAGGTCAGCCCAAGTCCATGTTAGACTATTCCCCAGTTAAAATATCATAGTATAACCAGTTTTCACACTGGTCAATGAAAAATAGCCAGCGTTTACCAAGTCAATAAAAAATAACCACTATTTTGCTGCAACAGGGACCGGTCTAGTATAATATATGGGAGTTCTGGTGCATTTGTGTACTAACTCCAGCATATTATGCTGGACCGGTATACTTTGCTAACTCTTGTAAAATTTACGGGAGACTGGAACACCAGTGCTCCAAACTCCAGTATATTATACTGGACAATTATACTTGCTGGAACTCCCGTAAAATTTGCGGGAGTTCCAGCATAATTATGCTTGAACTCTCGTAAAATTTGCGGGAGTTCCAGCATAGTTATCCTGGAACTCTCGTAAAATTTACGGAAGTTCAAGCATACTTATGCTGGAACTCCCGTAAAATTTGCGGGCGTATTTTTTCGGATTTTGAACAGTGTTTTCGCTCAAATTTAAAGTGACTAAATTTCAATGACTTTTAAAACTTGACTATTTTTCAACGACCAGTGATAAATCTGACTATTTTTGAATTTCTCCCTATTCCCCAGCTACATATGGCCCAGTCGTAAATATGGACAAACCTACAAGGAGCCCAAAACATTAAGCTCACAGGGCTGAATGATATCCTCAATAGGCAATGAAATATATTGATGATAAATGGGACAGGCATAATTGGATTAACAAACTGAAAAATCGACAAAATTGATTGAACCGCTACCAAGTTTCATTATCAAATTTCAATAATAGCCGACACAAATTGCCGAATCCAAAAATAATAGTTGACTACTTCGTTTATGGTGGTTTTTTATTAGAAACTAGCGTCTATAAACACACATTGCACATTAATAATGGCACATAATAATTTAAAAATTTATTTATATGAAGAAAAAATAAAATTTAATTAAAGAGAGAAATTTTATGTATAATAATACAACAATCATCTACATACCGAAAAATATTATTACATTAGCATAATGTATGAATTTAAAATAAAAGGACATCATCAAAACTTACACATATGATTAATTTTGTAATGTTAGTTAGGTATTTATATATTATAGTTTAAAAATAATTAATGTGATGGTATCTTAACGAATACTTTTTTTGTGGACAATATTCTTTTTGTGTATGTTTCCTCTTAATGCGTTAATTGATCTGCCTTAACCAGAACTCTTGTTGTCGATCTTGATATCCCTCTTGAAAGTGTAACATACAGTTATTCGTGCAAAAAAACATATTGCGGTAAATATAGTCCAATATTTATAATGTTTGTCCTTGTGCTTTATTTGAATATCCACCGCCCTTTTTAAGATTTTCTCTTTTTTTCGTTCTAAAGTAGTCTTGACTGGTCATCATCTCTTCTAAAGCAAAACAGCGATTAAAATCCCCATTTTCATTTCCGATCGTTTTACTCTGCCGATTTTTAAATTTAAATACAAAAGATTGCAACTCTTTAGATTCTTGAGCAAAAAACATAATTAGCCAATTTTTAAGAAAATTTTATAGACTTCCAGCAGCAATAAGTAATTAATAAATATGGCAACTAATTAACTACACTCCTAGCCAAAACCTATAATATTGGACCATGAGTCACATTTCAGTTATCAAATTATCCGAAACGATTCAATTCCTAATTAATTATATTCCATATTTTACGCTTGAGACAAACTGGGATCTCTATGATTCCTTTCCTTTCATAAGAGTTATTATTTATAAATAAACTTGGTATAAAGCATGAAAAGTAAGAACAATAAGATAAAATATATTAAAAGAAAATACTTTAAAAATATTCATTAATATTTGAAATGTATCCAGGCGTTGGAAATAAGATCAATACAACACCAAAGAATTTGGAATTTAGCAGGTATAATAACAACGAATATATATTTATGGAATAATTCTGTTATATTACATATTAATATATCACTATTTCATTATATAATTGGTATAATTATAAAAAATGCGGAATTGTTCTTTAATGCATTTATATTTCAATTATTCTGAATTTATTGCAAGAATATGACTCCCACATGATTGATTCTTAGTATATTGCATATATAATTAATATTTAATTATATAAATGGTATAATAATGGATAATTTTATTGAATATTCATGGGATAATTCTAGCATTTTAATTTACAAATAATAACTGTATCATGTATGTTGCATTCGTGTTTATGAATTTACTTAGAAATATTTTTTGATATATTTACATAATAATTCAGGTATTTACGTATTAGCAATATTTAATTATATAAATGGCACATATATACTTTTTTTTTTCAAGCACAAAGGGCAACAATTGACTATTGAGGGCGGGAGAAATAAGAAAAATAGTAAAAGAAAGAA
>MU726020.1:9305-30661 GCA_026770625.1 Nicotiana glauca
TTTAGCCAAATATGACAGTTGAGCGACCGTGCTAGAACCACGGAACTCGAGAATGCCTAACACCTTCTCCTGGGTTAACAGAATTCCTTACCCGGATTTCTGGTTCGCAACTGTTAAACAGAGTCAAACCCTTCCTCGATTCGGGATTCAAACCGGTGACTTGGGACACCATAAATCTCCCAAGTGGCGACTCTGAATCTTAAATTAAAAAAAAACGAATCCCATTTCGATTGTCCTTAAATTGGAAAAACTCCTTTCTTTATTATATCCCTTCCCGGGATGTAGTAAAAGCCGATAAAGCTTTCAGTAAAAAGGAGGTGTGACAAAACCATTTAGAAAGGAAATTACAATTCTAGTGATTGTATACCCCTGGTTTTGGAGACTAAAATCTTCGTGATTTTCTACTCCTGCTTCGAGATTAAAATCTGCGTGATTTTCTACTTGTTCGTTGAGATTAAAGTTTTCGTGACTTTCTACTTATTTGTCGGAAATTAAAGTCTAAGTGACTTTATACTCGTTTTGGAGATTAAAATCTTAGTGATTTTCTACTCCAATTTATTATTCGGTTTGAAGATTAAAAACTTTACCGTTTATTAAATTTGATTGGGTCACATATTATTCGGTTTGAAGATTAAAAACTTCACCTATTATTTGATCTAGTTGTATCAGATATTACTCGGTTTGAAGGTTAAAAACTTCACCCTTTATTAATTCTGAATGTGTCAGATTGGTTTGAAGATTAAATGGGGCGGCGTTTGAAGAAATATGTTTGGAATATGACATTATTGACCAAACGATTGCCCCTTACTTTGCACAATCTAATGGAATTGCGGAAAGAAAGAGTAGAACGTTAAAGGAGATGATGAATGCATAGTTGATAAGTTCTGATTTACCCAAAACTTGCGGGGGAAAGCTATGATTACAGCTAACTGAATACCTAATTGAGTTCCCCATAGCAAAACGCAATCCTTCATATGAAAAATGAATGAAAGGAAGAAAACCCAACTTGACATATTCCAAGTGTGGGGGGTATTTGGGTAAAGTGCAATTTCTTAAACCCAAAAGGATAAAAATCGAATCGAAAACTGTTGATTCCGTTTTCATAAGATATGCAACAAATAGTAAGGCATATCGTTTTCTGATTCATAAATCAGAAAATTCTGACATTCATATTAATACGGTAATCGAATCAGATAATGCTGAATTCTTTGAGAATATTTATCTGTATAAAAAGGAATGTGAGTCTTCTAGTGAAATATCTAAGTGAACTCGGGAACTCAGGAAGAAGCAAATGAGAGCACATAGAATAGAAAAATCCAAGATGTAGTAAACGTCAAAGGATAACTACTTCTTTTGGATCAGATTTTCTGACATTCTTGTTGGAAAATGAGCCTCAAACTTTTAAAGAAACATTGTCTTCCTCGGAAGCACAATATTGGAAAGAGGCAGTCAATAATGAGATAGAATTCATATTAAGTAATCATACTTGGGAATTGATTGATCTTCCTCCAAGAAATAAACCTTTGCGTTCTACGTGGATTTCATAAAGAAAATGAAAGTTGATGGTACTATTGACAAATATAAAGTAAGATTAATTTTCAAATAATTTAGACAACGAGAAGTTCTTGATTATTTTGATACATACTCGCCGGTAACGAGGATTACATCTACTCGGGTGTTAATAGTGTTAGCTGCTGTATAAGGCCTTTAAATCCATCAAATGAACTTAAAGAATAAACTTCTTAAATGGAGATTTGGAGGAAGAAATTTACATGGAACAACTTGAAGGGTTCGTGGTTCCTAGAAAAGAAAAGAAGGTGTGTCGACTTGTTAAGTCACTTTACAGACTAAGACAAGCACCCAAAAAATGACATGCGAGATTTGACCAAATAATATTGTCAAATGATTTCAAAAATTAATAAGTGTAAACACATGTGTTTACGTTAAGAATACTTCAAATCATATAGTCATTATTAGATTTTATGTAGATGATATGTTGATGAAATATTTAAAATGTGGAGGCTTTTAGCTTATGCATGACAAAAGCCAATGTTAGACATAATGTCTAAATGATATAATTTTTGAATCCCATTGATATGGTAGTTGGTAAATTCATTAACTATTTAGTCTTAATGAAGACTAGTTGATGAAACTACTAATTCGGAAGTTGGTCACGTGCCTTTCTCGAAAAATCATTTTCTTTATTGAAATTTTATATTGTTTAGTTCTTTTATGAAATGATGTCACTTTGAAAGTTGTGACTTTTCATAGAAAGATACGTTGGTACGTTTTTGTATGGACGTGATCGTTAATGAACGAATATATTAATACGTTGATCTATAATGAGGTGAACCAACCTATGAACATGATAAAAATCTATTGCAAATTGGATTTGTTTCATGAATGAAGGTGCTATAAATTGTATATCATATAGACGTATATATAAATAGCATGCAAATGCTTGAAAATGGCGGAGTAATTGTGAAATATGTTTTATATTAAAAGGTTGTGGCCACAACTGATGACAATTATTCCAGCTATTTTTATAATATATGATTGATACATTAAGTGTATTCAATAATTTGATATGCAATCGAAAGTCGATACGTATTAGTCTGCGACATAAGAAAGTTTGCATTGAACTTTTATGATAATGAAACGAGTTTTGAAGTATTTGAAATATGCTCCAAATTATGCTTTGCACTACAATAAGTATCCCGCGATAATACATGGGTATAGTGATGCAAATTAGATCACCGGTTCAACCAATTCTAAACAGTCGGTGGAGGAGCGATGTCTTGGAAATCATCCAAACAAATGTGTATTGAACGCTCTACAGTAGAGACTGAGTTTACAGCCTTAGACAACGCCAGTGAAGAAGTTGAATGGCTCTAGAATTTCTTGGAAGATATTCCATTTTGGCCAAATCTTTGGCACCTTGTGTATACATTGTGATAGTCAAGCGGTAATAGGCAGGAGAAGGAACGTTATGTATAACGGAAAATCTTGTCACATTCGACGGAGATACAATACCGTTAGACAACTACTCTCTAGTGGTGTTATCACGATTGACTACGTAAAGTCAAGAGATAACGTGTCGGATCCACTTACAAAAGGCCTATCTAGAAAGGCAGTTGAAATATCATTGGAGGGAATTGGGCTAAGGCCTAGGAAAAGTCATCATGGAGGTAACTCTACCTAGCAGACTGGAGATCTCAAGAGCTAAGTTCAAAGAGATCAAACAAAATTATGAATGACGGTTCAACATTGTTAAATAACTCAACCCATTCTCGTGATGAAGACAATATTCAGAAATCAAGGTAAAGCATTAAGGCTTTTTGATGAGTCAATAAAGCTTAAAGCTTTTTCATGATTTTCTAAGTCTGGCAGGATATGACCAGATAGTGTGTCTATAGGATTACACGTTTAGAAATCACCTATGTGAGTGTTAAGTGTAAGCTGCTTTAAGGGGAATGAAAGTAAAGGCCCATTCTCTAAGCACTCATAAAACCAGACGGTGTTCATGGCTGAAACGAACATAACCGTGAGAACTAAAGAGGGTTAAGGGTTAATTGTGTGACTTATGGTTGTCTAGGTATAAACCAAAGTTTGACGGTTCAAAGATATCAAATCTACCGATTGACCGAGTATATCCGACATAAGTTCACTACGGAAAGTTCAAAGGGAAACCTACTTATCCAGATGCGATTAATCCTTATTTGTGAATCACACAGTATTTTCATGCATGTTTTTCCTCATATCACCATTCCCCATTCATGTGGGTGATTGTTGCATTTTTATTAAGGGGTGTGAATGGAAAATGGAAGATGCACCTTTTAGATTGCACCTCTCTATATCACCCTTCCTTTGTCTATAAATTTAGAGCTTGGCCTCATTTTCTAGACATGAAATCAGACAAGGAAAATCTGAAATATTCTCCCCTTTTTTTCTACATTGTTGCATTATTTTCTAAATAAATATAAATGTCAAGTGTGGTTTGCTCCGTTTGTTGAGTTCGCTGAAGTTTTGTGATTTGAAGTGCCGCTATCACAGAATAGTTATTCCGTTCTATCTTGGGAGGAATTAATCCGTATAGCTTGGGCAATAGCGAGGGGATTAAATTCCTTAAGCACACATTGTGCATTCAGTAGGCTCAGAATTATTTTACGATTTGTTTATAGAACTAACGTTTGTTTGCTTCTATAATTTTCTGATTTTGAAACACAGAAATACCAACAATATGTGGTGTTGTAACGTAATGTGCTATCAGTCATAGTTTAAGACTTATTCCATGTGTGAACATAAGGATTTTTTGTTGCCACATGTGGAAAGTTGAGGAGACTAAAATAAACTATGGGCTGCACCTATCACAAAAGTCCCAGGAACAATGAAGAAGGGAGGACCAGTGAGGAAGTTGCAGCTACTGGGGATGAGGACACTAAGGAATGGAAAACAATATCCTTTCCCAAGAAAGGCAAAAATAAAGCCACCAATCTGTAGAAATTGAGTGAAGTATCCACAAATGACAGAGGTAATAAACCACTTCCATTTGATCCACGGACATGAAAGTCCAAATTCCCAGGTATGTCTCTTGCAAAATCGGATACTACATCTTTTCCAATTTTATTTCAAGATCCTACATCTTATTCAGCAACTACCTCATTGAATTCTGCCTCCCAATCAGCAAAAGGTAAGGAACACTGTCCAAAATCCCAAATTACTACCGAAAAACCATATCAAATAAGTAACAGTGGTTTTAACAAAAAACCACATGAGAACACTATTTTGGAAAATAAAAACAATTAAAAAATAAAAACAATATTACCATTTTGCATGGCAATACAAGTGGCAAGTACGTGGCCAAACAAAATATCAACAATTATGAGAAAGATCCTATAGGTAACATAATGGACAAACACCCTAATAACCCGTTAATGAACCTATTAAAATTAAATACCATTTCTACTCCTACTACAAACCAATCAGAGTTATTACCCAACCAATCATTATGTGGAAACCCTAATCAACTAATATACACTATAGAAACCCCACCCACAAATACTAACTCCACCATGCAACACATGGAAGTGGAACAATGCCAAGTGGCAAACACCATATCCATGCAAGATCCGGCTGAATTTGCTATAAACCACACGCAAAAATTCTCTAACATTACTAACATAGATCACATCATCATAAACCCTACCACCCACGAAGTAAACACTACTCCTATAATATCTTAACAAGGTGCCAGTAATGGCAAGAACTCCCTTGACCCTAAGAAGGAGGTATCGTTTACTCCAACTTCTTCATCTCTCCAGAAATACAACGATAAACAACCTACCCCCTCTTCCACCCCAAATGCCACCACCACCAATCATCTATGCCCAGCCACCCAACCCCCCAACCATGTACCACAATCCTGGGTGGAGCTGGGGCTCTAGGGTCAAGCTATATCCTTCAATATGGAGATCAACGGGCAGGAATCAATATTAATCATCCAAAACACTCACTTACTCGCTCAGTTGATCTCGGAGGGAATGACACTGGCTATGAACAATTAAATAAACCAGATGTGGATGAACAATATGTTACAGCCCCTTGCTACATGAATGAACTAGAACCTAGTTCAAACCATGCAAGGGATGTGGAATATCCCACACAATGCAAACCAACAGCTTCCTCAGAACCCACCACTCAACCTGCCCTTCTTTGCACCAGAGGATCTGATCATGTTGAACCCAATCTTCACCCAATGGGCACCCCAGCAACACATGCAAGACCAACCACTAGGTCCACATCCAGAGCCAATGGAGGTTCAACCACCAGTGGCCAACATGCAGAATCAAGAAGGAACCCAGGAGGAAGAGGAAGAGGAAGAGGACGACCTAGAAATCCTCTTAGAGACACCAGTGACCTTTTCAAGCCTAAACGAGGTAAAAATCCTCATCTTCAAAGAAATGTTAGACAGAAAATGCATATACAGTTGCCCAACAATGCTATACAAGTGTTCCCTGGACATTCGTCCACCCCACGACCCTACAGTGGGCAAGAATGTAGTCATTCTAGTTCCCTCACTGAGGAGGGATCCAAACAACATCCCACCACTACCCCCAATGAATCATCCTAATAATATAATTGTTTGGAATGTGCGGGGTGCAAACAATGACAACTTTAGGAGACATTTCCATGAAGTTATGGATACTCACAAGCCAAACTTAGTTGCACTACTTGAAATAAAAATGGAGAGTCATGTGTCTATATTGGAAGATTACAACTTTAATGAAATGGTCGAAGTCCCGGCAGAGGGTAACTCAGGTGGTATGGTGCTACTGTGGAATACGGCAGTGATCAATGTTTACAATTTCACCAAAAATGGCCAATCCATCCATGCCATGATCGAGGTAAAACCTAAAAAATTTCAATGGCTTTTTTCTACTGTTTATGCTAGTAATGATATTGCTACTAGGATGTTATTATGGGATAATTTTAAGTATATTTATGATAAATATAAAAGGACCTTGGCTAGTGACTGAGGATTTTAATGAAATCACTAACTCTACGGATAAGTTTGGAGGTAGAACAATAAACCAAAGGAGGGCAGGAACTCTTATTGAATGCCTAAATTACTATCAACTAATGGACTTAGGTTATAAAGGATGCAAATATACCTGGTCTAATCATAGAAAAAGGAATAAGGGATTAATCATGGAAATATTAGATAGGATATACTCAAACCACTCTTGGTTGCATGAGTATAATACGATTACAGTAACACATCTCCCAAAATTACACTCTGATCATAACCCTATCTTAGTGAACATAAATAATAATATTAATAGCCAGGTCAATAAACCCTTTAGAATGGAACCCTTTTGGTGCACCCACCCTGATTTTTCCAGGGTGGTCACAGATAGTTGGGCTAATAAAGACATCATAGAAGGGGCTATAAACTTTCAAAAAAATATAATGGATTGGAAAAGGGAAGCATTTGGGAATATATTCTCTAGGAAAAAAATCTAATAAAAAGAATAACGGGAATTCAAAACTCTCCCAACTATCAATATAGCAAATTCCTTATGGATTTGGAAGTCAACTTTAAAGAGGAATATGAATCCATCCTTAAAGTAGAGGAAGATTACTGAAAAATCCAGTCCAGAGTTAACTGGCTGAATGAGGGAGATGCTAACACACGCTATTTCCACATTCAAGCCACAAATCGGAGAAGAAAGAATAATATTATTTTTTTCAAAGATGATAATGGATGATGGTTTGAAACTCAAAAGGAACTAATGCACCATATCTCTTGCTATTTCCACACAATGTTCACCACATCTCATGAAGTCACAAATTGGAAACAAGTGACAAATACCAACAAAAACTTTAGTAAAATAGACTTGACTGGCCTTGACAAACCCCTAAGAAACTATGAGGTTCGAAGAGCTATTTTTTCTTTCAAACCTAATAAGGCACCAGGACCTGATAGGTTGCACCCCTTTTTCTACCAAAAGTTTTGGCCTATTCTAGGTCACAAGGTGATTAAAATGTTCCAGGAAATTTTTAATAGCAAAAAGATCCCTCATGACCTGAATAAAATATATGTTTGTTTGATCCCAAAATTTAACAATGCAAATAAACTCCAAAATTTCAGGCCTATTAGCCTTTGCAATACTTTATACAAAGTTATTACTAAAATAATGGTAAATCATATAAAACCGTTCTTAAGCTACCTAATTAGTGAACGCCAGACTAGTTTCATAAAAAATAGAAGGCCCAGTGACAATGCGATCATTATCCAAGAGGTCCTAAAACGTTTTAATAATGGGAGAGGAAAAGGGAATTGGCTACTAAAAACTCGACCTAGAAAAAGCCTTCGATAAACTAGAATGGTCTTTCATCCTCCAAGTTCTGGTTTCCACAGTTTCCCTACTAAAATTACCTCCTTGATAATGAGCTGCATCACAACCAGCTCAATCTCAATTCTAGTAAATGGCAACAAAACTGATGAGTTCTTGCCATCAAGAGGAATCAGGCAAGGAGACCCCCTCTCACCCTATATTTTCATCTTATGTATGGACATGCTATCAAAAAACATTGAACACCAAGTTGACATTCTTAGTTGGGACTCCATTACTCTAAATAAAAAAAAGTCCACCTCTATCCCACTTATTCATTGTTGATGACTTAACCCTAATGGGCAGAGCCAACAGGAAAACAATCACAAGTATGAAAGAAAATTTGGAAACCTTTTGCCATTTATCTGGACTGAATATCAATAAAGGTAAATCCAAATTACTTCTGTCTAATAATTGCTCAAATGATCTGAGAAATTGGATAATCTCCACATTAGACATCAAAGCTAGCAAAGATTTTGGAACCTACTTGGGATTCCCTATGAGTAACAAGTGTCTAAGACATAGGGACTACTTGCCCTTAATTGAAAAAATGAGGGCATGACTAAACATTTGGAATGCAAATTGGCTTAATATGGCAGGAATGTGTACCCTCATAAAATCTACTCTAACCACCATTCCTAATCACAAAATGCAACTCTCAATTCTTCCAAGTAAGACTCTAAAAGAAATCGATAAAATCCAAAGGGATTTCTTGTGGGGAACCACTAGGGATAAGAAGAAAATGCACCTAGTGGCATGGAAAGTAGTAACCTTACCAAAGAAAATGGGAGAACTAGGTATTAGAAAGGCACAATCAAAAAACCTTTCCCTACTACAAGCCTGGTGTGGAGACTGCTAAACAATCCCTCTAGTAATTGGGTACGTATCATTACTAGTGTTTATAGTCAAACAAAGACAACTAAGGGAGTCTCACACACATGAAAAAGCCTCCTGAAGGGATGGCACTTATGCAGGGAGGGTATAAGATGGCCTGTGGATAACAAATCAAATCTGTCCATATGCGACACCAACTGGATCCCTAAATTTGGGAAGTTAAGGGATACTATTAGTGGTCCTCTCATAAACAAGGAAAGTGAACTGAAAATAAAAGATATTATTAACAATGAATCATGGGATTTGACCAAACTTTCTTTCACACTCCCTGAGAACATAAAAAACAGCACACACTCTCTAACCACCAATGTCCCTCAGGCTAATACGCTTATATGGACAAAAAACACAAGTGGAATATTCACAACCTCGTCTTGCTATAAACTAATTGAAAAGCACAACTATAATGGCAATAATTATGATTGGATATGGCGATTACAGTCTCCTAGGAAGTTACAAATTTTTGTATGAAAATGCTACCACTTAAGACTCCCCACTAGGGAATACTTAGGAAGAATTGGCATAAACATAGATACAAACTACCCTAATTGCAAGGTGAACGAATCACTGCTCCACATTTTTTGGGATTGCAAAATAGTAAAAAAAAATTGGGCTTCTGTAGGGGTCGACACAAGTAGACCAAGGACAAATGAACATTGGGTGGACTTCCTAAGAAATATATCCCTAAGCTTACCAAGTAACCTCATAACTTGGGATAGGGTTTTTCCATTTGCACTATGGTCCATTTGGAAAAATAGAAATGACAACAACATCAACAACACTACCTTCACAATCAACACTACTAAAGTGGTTAAAAATGCATTGGAATTTCTCTTCTTAACCAGTAAACACACCTCTAATAATGCAACTATTAAAGTCCGAATAAAATGGCACCCACCACCCCAGAACTGGTTTAAGATCAATATTGATGGAGCTCTCAAGGAGAAAATACTCACTAGAGGAATATGTGGCATAATAAGGGATAATAAAGGAGCATGGATACTAGGATACCATAAAAAATGTGAATGCATGACTGCAATCCAAGTGGAACTACTGGCTTTCCGGCAAGCCTTGAAGATAATCATGCAAGGAAACTTCATACCATGCGAAATCGAAATGGACGCTACTGAAGTAATAAGGTACATGGAGGAAGATTATCCTACTTACACAGATTTGCTTACTGAATGCAGGTACTTCCTGGGGAAGCTAATGGAGAAGGGGGAGATCAAGCTGAAGCATAACTTTCGAGAGGGAAACAAAGTTGCACATCAACTAGCAAAAGAAGCACTACTTCATCCTAGCTACAATATTAACTATTTTGCGGAGCCTCCTAATTTTGCTTTAAATATGTATTCAGCTGATAAGGATGGTTATATTAATTTTCGAACAACTAGCTTAACTGCATGTAATAGTTTAGCTTCCTTAGGCAATGATAATGCCTTAGGAGGCATAAGACAACTATGTATTAACGGCAGCTTCATGGGACAATGTCCCTAGAAGACGTCGCAATCTTATTACTAATATATAATATAAACATCTTTAACCTTCAAAAAAAAAAAAAGAAAAAAAAAGAAACCATTACTAGACAAATATAGATTAGAGAATATTCTTTATTTTGATAGAGTAATTACGTGGAAATAACAACTGAGACGTACGTTGTTATTCAATTCTAAATCTAAATTTAGTGAGACCATTTGCAGAATTGCAGTTAAGTAATGTTCAGCAAGAATAAAGTAATGATTTACCAAATACAATGTACATATACATTCTTAAATTGGAAAGCATGGGCCAATTATTAAGAAAACAAAAATACTCAAGCTTTCTTCTAGTCACATGTAAATTGAAATTTTTTATTGTATATGTTGAACTGATCAACCCTGATTTTCTTTATAAAAATAAGTCTGCCCAGTCAACATCTGGTATATATTTGCATTATTGCATAAATCATCCCTGATTAAAGAACCCTCATTTCCCCTAAAAAAGAAGTTTGCCTTACTTAATGAGAATTTTGCTTAATGACCATGTTATTGCATAATTAATTTATTTTACGCTTCTAATCCACTTTTCTCGGATTTTTGTTGCTAGAAATTCATGTCGAGCTTATTCCCCTTCTTTGTTTTTACTCTTTCAACTTAAAAGTCATTTTTAGTCGACAAATCTCACACGAGAAAAGACAGAAAAGAAGAGATTTTCTGGCACATCCTTTTCTTCCCTTATTGCTTTTTAGTACTCCCTCCGTTTCAATTTATGTGAACATATTTCCTTTTTGGTCCGTGTCAAAAAGAATGACCCATTTCCTTATTTGGAAACAATTTACCTTTATGCAATGATTTATAGCCACACAAAATATATGTGCCTCATTTTACACCACAAGTTCAAAAGTCTTCTCTATTTTCTTAAACTCCGTGCCCAGTCAAATATGTTCACATAAATTGGAACAGAGGGAGGGAGTATATCTTTTTCAGTTACCAATACTCGGAAAAACTGGGTGAAAATATAAATACAAAAACACGTGAATGGAAAGTTTGTGTATTACATTAACAGCTTTACCCTGTCAACTTCAAGAAAGTGAAATGAGAGAAAAAAGAGATGCTATTTTCATACTAGTATATATAGGGACGGTGCTAGCCTTCTGCTTTTTGTGCATACTCTACATTTATTTTATAAAATTCATGGAATATGTATAAATTATTTATTTTAAAGCTCAATAACTTAACAGAATTAAAATTTTAAATTCATTAGTTTCAAATCCTGACTCCATCTCTACGTGTGTATATATATATAAAAGGTCCTGTAATGTGTTATTAGTTCATGTGTGAACATAAGGGATTGTTGTTGCCACTTGCCACGTGCGGAAAGTTGAGGAGACTAAAATAAAGAAAAAACCATTACCAACAAATATAGATTAGAGAATATTCTTTATTTTGAAAGAGTAATTACGTGGAAATAACAACTGAGACGCACGTTGTTACTCAATTCTAAATCCAAATTTAGTTAGACCATCTGCAGAATTGCAGTTAAGTAATGTTCAGCAAGAATAAAGTAATAATTAATTAAGAGTTGCGCAGATCTGAAAAAATATTATAATATTAGAAATAATTACTTAAGAATCCACTGCGCAGATCTGAATTTATCATATTCATCAGGAGGAAAAGGAGAGTGTATTATTTAAAAAGGAATTGAATAAAAATATATAGGAACAGAAACAACAATCTAAAACAAGATGGTTCCAGATCTGATAATACTCCTTTGAAACACTACTGTGATTTGTCATTTTTTTTCTTTTCTCTTTTAATTTATTCTTTCTTATCCTGTTTCCTATTTTTCATCATAAAGACAAGCACCATGTTTTACATGTGTAGCTGCTGAAGAATATTTATTTGAAAAATATGAACCCTCTTCCTCTTTCTTTTTTTCCTTCCTTCTGCTTTTGAGTGTTTTTTCTTTTAATTAGGTAAAGGAATTCAACCACTCCATTAACAGAAAAGATGGGGTCAACCAATCAGTTGTTAGTGTTTTAGGACCAAAAAAAACATTAAAAGAAAAATTATTTATCAAATATATATCTAGAAAATAAAGAAAAAAACTCTGAGGTTCTTTACCTAATCACTAAGTGTAGTAAGTAGCAGGCTGTTCATTGTATTATGCATTGTGTTGAATTCATCCCTTTGCTATTACATGAAAGTCATTTGGTCAACATATCTCACATCAAAAGAAAAAGAAAAAAAATGATTTTCATGGTGCAAGATTCTTATACCCTAACACTTATTCTAGGAGAAATTTAAATGTAACCGGAGGGAGTGTCATTTTCAGAGTAGCATGTGAAACCCTCGATTCTTATGGCATGTGAAACCATTTGTAATCAGTAAGTAAGTAAGAGCAAAGCAATTTCAAAAAGATAATAATTAACGGATTGTTACAAAAATAGCCGGTTATATTCAATATTTACTTTTTCTAGCTGGTATATATATCTTATCATTAATTATACATAGTTATACTTATTTTATATACGAATTATACATAAATTATATATATGTCGATTATTTTTAGTTTTAAAAATAATGTGCGCGGATATTTAGATTAATTCAACAATAATTCATAATCTGACAAGCAGATCCGCATAATCTGATTATCTGAACTTATAGTGCTTGTTAGAGAACAAAACACGTGTGATTGGAGGGAATGGGCCTTTATGGTCATTTACATTATTGAAATGTAATAAAATAAAGTATCTTTTTTAAATGGCTTATGTTTAAAAAATAGATTTTTTATGTGTAAAAATAAATTTTCCGTATATAAAAATAAAGAAAATTATAAAATTAAAAACAAATTTGTAAAGATCTATAAAATCATTTTACTCGTCAAATTGACGCTTGACCCCGAAATAATACTCATCTACTTTCCTAGAAAAGCTCAACTTATGGCAAAATCTACATGAACCCCACTTATTAATTAGTTTTTCCCGAAACCAAAAGTGGCAAACAATTCCTCTGCATTCCCAAAAAAATCTTCTTAAAAAGAAAAAGAAAATTGCCTTCAGCTAAAACAAAAGGGACATAACATAAATTTGAACAGAGGAAATAGTAAATTCAATGTAAACATATCAGTTACAATATGGAAAAAGTAGCATAATACGAACAGAATAGGTCCATTTGACCAAAGAGCTCGGTTGCAACCAATGTATAGTTCAAATGGAACTCATGCCTAGAAGGAGAAAAAAGATATTCCATTCGATCCACAATAAATGACTATTTTATTTTTAACACACCCATTAAGAAATTATCAACCAAGAGAGAAAAAATATATTAACTAAATTAATCGTTACCTTGACACATTGAAATATGTAAATAAGGGAAAATTTTGGAAAAATAAAATTAATTCCTTCTTGATTATGTAAATTGACACTTATTTTGGACCTGGATCAAAATAAAAAAGCAAAATTGTCACTTATTATGAACTGAACGGAGTAGTAGTAGTTCGAATTATTAAATTATTTAAAAATTAACTAAGTTGATAGGAAGTAAACCGTTACAATCAATTGATAGTATAAAATCCTATTACATTGTAACTCTATAATTATACTCCCTCCATTTCAATTTACGTGAACCTATTTCTTTTTTAGTCCGTGCAAAAAAGAATGACCTATTTTCTGGAAATAATTTATCTTATGCTATGATTTATAGTCACACAAAATATATGTACCTCAATTTACTTCACAAGTTCAAAAGTTTTCTTTATTTTCTTAAACTACATGTTCAATCAAGTAGATTCACGTAAATTAAAACGGGGAATAGTACGTTTGTCTTTGCACACGTTTTAGTAGATGCATGTATATTGAAATGAAGGTTTCTCCCTTGTGTTTTATTCTCCCACGTAACATAACATAAAAAAATCACAAGTGCACTTGTGGGGCGCGCATAGGGTGGCTAGTCAGCAAAAAACTCTTCAACTTGTTTTCCACAAAGTACTTTTTCAGGTCAATCTTTCTCAGCTCTAATAATATTCCTACTTAGCCACCCAATCTCCCAGTCATCAGAAGCTTCTTCTTTCTTTTTGTTTTCTATACCCCTTTTATTGTCTTTTGTTTAACCACCATTTCTTCATCCTCTTCTTATTCAAAATTCATTCAAATTCTCCATTCTTGAATTTGGTATCACATTTGCAAATGCTTGAATGGCTGCTAGCTTTAGAGTTGCCGTTTGGTTCGTCTTCTTTTTCCTTCTTTCTTGTTTATCCTTATTCTGTTCAGCAGATGATAAAGTTACAGTAGGAGAGATTCTAAAAGATGGTGATAACATCACTTCTAAAGAAGGGAACTTTGTGTTGGGATTCTTTAGTCCTACAGGTTCTAGTAAAAGGTATCTTGGTATATGGTACGCTGATGTAACAGTACAGACAGTTGTTTGGGTTGCCAATAGACACAAGCCTGTCCCTGATAAAAATGGTACTTTTTCAATTGACCAAATTGGGAATTTGGTTGTTAAAAATGGACATGGAGATTCACTATGGTCGAGTAATGTTACTGTCGCGACCAAAAACTCTACGGCTTGTCTCTTGGACAATGGTAATCTTGTCATCCTTAACTATGACAGGAATGCTGGGCGGTTCAATTCGGAATTGTGGCAAAGCTTCTTGCATCCTACAGACACCTTTTTACCTGGGATGAGAGTTTTCGTGGAAAGACAAAGTAAAGAGCATAAAATTTTCAGTAGTTGGACAAATGAGAGTGATCCTTCACCCGGAAGGTACTCATTGGGGGTTGATCCTCGTGGAGCACCTCAAATTATTATCTGGGATGGATCGAATAGACACTGGAGAAGTGGACATTTTGATGGAGGGGAATTCACTGGTGTTCCTAATGTGACTAGATCTACAATATTTTCTGGTTTCAAAATTAACAACGAGGATGGTAGGTCGTTCTTCACTTACACTGCTCCAGACACATCTTTTTTGGTGAGGTTCCAGATTACTGTGATTGGAAATGAGCTGCAACAGAGGTGGGACGAAGACAAGGAGCAATGGAACACGTTACAATCTAGGCCATCGGGTGGTTGTGACCTGTATAATTTTTGTGGGAATTTCGCGAAATGTCATGAACAAGTATGCCTTTGTGTAGAAGGATTTGTACCACGTGTTGAGGAGCAATGGCATGCTGGGAACCGGACAGGAGGATGTATTAGGAGGACAGAATTGGAATGCAGGAAAAGTAGCAGTGTTGCGAGGAATGATAGTGCAAAAGATGATGGATTCTTGGCTGTTCACAGAGTTAAATTGCCTGATTATGCAGATATTATTGCAGATGCACAAAACACAGACGAGTGCGAAACCAAGTGTCTGAGCAATTGTTCCTGTAATGCTTATGCTTTTGTCAAAGGAATCAATTGCATGATATGGACTGAAGATTTAGTTGATATAGAGCAGTTTGAGGAAGGTGGGAACACTCTGTATGTTCGCCTTGATCCTTCTGAATTAGGTAAGCACATTATTTTCTGCTGAATCTTTTATTTGTTCAATTATACAAATTTAAATCTAAAAATTGTTCTTTAGTACAAAGGCTCATTTCTTGTTTGTTTTCATTAGTTGCAAGATCAACATTTTAAGTAGATACTTCTTTTCCTTCCTCGAGTTTGAGAGTTTGAAGAGCGATTAGCCTTTCTAATTTTTTGATTTTCTCCTTTGAATATCTCTTGAAACAGGTAAGAAAAACAGGACGGTCATAATTATTATAATATCAGTTCTAGTAGCTCTAGCTTTGGTTGTTATGGCAGCTGTTTGGCTAGTATGTAGATACAGGGCCAGAAAACGAGGTAAATTTTGATGCAGCACTCTTTCTGGCTTGGCTAGCTGCATTTGATATGTGTTCCATGTTGTACTTATAACTTCGACTTCCAATTTTCAGAATCAAAGAGGATAAATGAAATTCCCAAAAACCATCTTGTTAGGAGTGGAGAGTTCTCTGCTGACTTATCTGGACCGGGCGACCTCAATGCTGAAGGGCATCAAGGAAATGGTTCAGAATTAGCATTTTTCAGCTTCAGCATGGTGGCCACAGCTACAAACGATTTTTGTCTTGCAAACAAGCTTGGGCAAGGGGGTTTTGGCCCCGTTTACAAGGTAAATTTTCAATCTTAATGGATTATTCTGTGTCAATTAGGATGTATATGGCCTTGTTTTGGACTAAAGATAAAAAAAATTTCCTCTCCTTAGGGAAGGTTACCTTGTGGTCAAGAAGTTGCTGTAAAGAGGCTTTCACAAAAGTCTGGACAAGGGGATGAGGAGTTCAAGAATGAGATCACTCTAATAGCAAAATTACAACACAGAAATCTTGTTAGGCTTTTGGGTTGCTGCATAGAAGGAGAAGAAAAAATTCTGCTTTATGAGTACATGCCCAACAAAAGCTTAGATACATTTTTATTTGGTAAGTTCCGGAAATTCTAACAAAAAAATTGCTTATGCTTCCTTTTTTTTTTTTACTATAGCAACACATCTCATTGAGATAGATCATTAACAATTGTAATGGCTGTTAAACTTTGGCAGATCCTGCTAGGAAATCCCAGTTAGACTGGAGAAAACGCTTCAGCATTATCGAAGGGATTGCCCGAGGGCTACTATATCTCCATAGAGATTCAAGACTCAGGATAATCCATAGGGATCTAAAGGCTAGTAACATTTTGTTGGATGAAGAGATGAACCCAAAAATTTCAGACTTTGGCATGGCAAGAATATTTGGAGGAAACCAAAATGAAGCAAATACAAACAGAGTTGTAGGCACATAGTAAGTATCATTTTATTTTAAGTCTTTTAAGAGACTCTAATTTCCATTTTCTTGTTCCTGGAGCTAAATCCATTTCATCTCATACCTTGTTGCTAAACACAGTGGATATATGGCTCCTGAGTATGCAATGGAAGGCCTATTCTCTGGCAAGTCTGATGTCTACAGCTTCGGAATACTATTGCTTGAGATTATATCTGGGCGTAGAAATACAAGCTTTCGCTCGGATGAGCATTCAGGCATAATTGGATACGTAAGTCTGAATAATTTTCTCCACTATTTCAATATTTTTAGTCCAGAACATGTTGTCTGAATAATGGGGCTAATTTTCTTGTGTAATTGAGCTATGACAGAGTGGTCATCTTTATCATATTTTTCTGGTGGAAAATATTTCAGGCATGGGAGAAGTGGGACGAAGGTAGACCAATGGACCTAGTGGATCGTTCAATATGGGATGGATGTCAGCATGATGAAGCATTGAGATGTATACACTTGGCAATGCTTTGTGTTCAGGACTTGGCTGTTCACAGGCCAAACATGTCTTCTGTAGTTTTGATGTTGGAAACTGACAATATGAGATTGCCCTTGCCTAGGCAACCCACTTATACCTCAATGAGAAGATCTGTTGATGCAGATATGTGGCATGGGAATCAGGATTTGCCATCCTCAAACAATGTCACAATCAGTGTACTAATAGGTAGATGATTGTTTGATGCTTGATCTTTCTTACATATTTGCTTCATCTGAAGAGAATAGGATCAAGTAATGTAACTTTTTTCAAGTTATACTTGGAAATATGTTCATAATTTTGTGTTAGCTAGGTATACTGTATCAGACCATATGTACAGTAGATGATTCAGCACTTTAAGGTGAAAGAGAGAGATATGTTCAATCAGTATATATGAAGTTCTATAATATTTGAATATGCTCCCCAGTTACTCTTTTTTCTTCCCCTCAAAATTCATAATTTCTTCCAAGTTTTCATAAAACATCAAATTTTCATTTTAAGTCCGAAACACGTCATACGACGTCCTTTTTCAACCAAATTTCGCAGAAAGTGCTTAAATCACATATAAGACCTGTACCGGGCACCGGAACTAAAATACAGGCCCGATACCAATACGTTCTAATCAAATTTCATTTCAAATTCCCTTAAATATTTTCAGAAAACAATTTCACACAAAAATTCATTTCTCGGGCTCCGGACCTCGAAATTCGATTCCGGACATACGCCCGAGTCACATATTTTTCTACGAATCCTCTGGAACCGTCAAATCACGGGTCGGGTCAGTTTACCCAAAATGTTGGCCGGAGTCAAATTTATTCATATTAATATCAAAATTTAGCATTTTTCACATATAATTCATATTTAAGTTTTCTGGCTACGTGTTCGGACTACACACGCAAATCGAGGCAACCCTACATGAGGTTTTTAAGGCCTCGAAAGCACAGAAAGAGTAAGGAAACAAGTGATGACCCTTTGGCTCGTCACATTCTCCACCTCTAAAACAACCGTTCATCCTCGAACGGACAAAAGAAAGAAATACCTGAGTCAGGGAAAAGATGAGGATAACGACTCCGCATATCAGACTCGGACTCCCAGGTCAATGCCTCAGGGGGCTGAACTCTCCACTGAACACGAACAAAAGGAAAACTCTTGGATCTCAACTGACGAACCTGCCGGTCTAGAATAGCTACCGGCTCCTCCTCAACAAGTCCTGGTCCAACTGGACAGTGCTAAAATCTAACACGTGGGCTGGATCGTTGTGATACCTCCGAAGCATGGATACATCGAAAACTGGATGCACGGCTGATAAGCTAGGCGGCAATGCAAGTCTATAGGCCACCTCTCCCACTCGATCGAGAATCTCAAATGGACCAATGAACCTAGGGATAAGCTTGCCCTTTTTCCCAAACCTCATCACGCTCTTCATAGGCGACACTCGGAGCAATACCCGCTCACCAATCATGAAAGATACATCTCAAACCTTATGATCTGCATAGCTCTTTTGCTTGGACTGAATGGTACATCTCGAACCTAAATGATCTTGACCTTGTCCAAGGCCTCCTGAACCAAATCTGTACCTATCAACCGAGCCTCTCCCGACTCAAACCATCCATCCGGAGACCGACACCGCCTACCATATAAAGCCTCGTAAGGAGCCATCTGGATGCTCGACTGGTAGTTGTTGTTGTAGGAAACTCCGCTAAAGGCAAGAACTGATCCTACGAACCTCCAAAGTTAATAACACAAGCTCGAAGCATATCCTCCAAAATCTAAATAGTCCACTCGGACTGACCGCCCTTCTGGGGATGAAATGTTGTGCTCAACTCAACCCGTTTGCCTAACTATCGCTGAACTGATCTCCAGAAGCGCAACGTAAACTGCGTACCCCGGTCCGAAATGATAGATGCCGGCACACCATGAAGGCGAACAATCTTCCGAATATAGATCTCAGCTAATCTCTCGGATGAATATGAGACTGTCACGGGAATAAAATGCGCTGACTTGGTCAGCCTATCAACAATGACCCAAACTGCATCAAACTTCTTCCGAGTCAACAAAAGTCCAGTAATGAAGTCCATAGTGATCCGCTCCCACTTCCACTCGGGAAGTTCAATCCTCTGAAACAAACTATCAGGCCTCTGATGCTCATACTTAACCTGCTGACAATTCAAACACCGAGCCACATATGCAACAATATCTTTCTTCATTCTATGCCACCAATAATACTGCCGCAAATCCTGATACATCTTTGCGGCGCCTGGGAAAATAGAGTACCGGGAACTATGAGCCTCCTCCAATATCAACTCTCGAAGTCCATCCACATTAGGCACACATACTCGGCCCTGCAATCTCAAAACTTCATCATCACCTAAGGTAACCTGCTGGGCACCTCTATGTTGCACCGTGTCTCTAAGGACACACAAATGGGGATCATCAAACTGGCGATCACGGATACGATCCAATAATGAAGAACGAGCGACCGTGCAAGCCAACACACGACTGGTCTCAGAACCATCCAGTCTCACGAACTGATTGGCCAAAGCCTGCACATCCAAAGCAAGCGGCCTCTAACTGACTGGAATATAAGCAAGACTGCCCATACTGCTGACTTCCTACTCAAAGCATCGGCCACCACATTGGCTTTCCCCGAATGATATAAAATGGTGATATCATAGTCTTTCAACAACTCCAACCACCTCCTCTGCCTCAAATTCAACTCCTTTTGCTTGAACAAGTACTGAAGGCTCTTATGATCAGTGAACACCTCACATGCCACGCCATACAAATAGTGCCTCCAAATCTTCAAGGCGTGAACAATAGCTGCCAACTCTAAATCATGCACTGGATAGTTCTTCTCATGAATCTTCAACTGCCTCGAAGCATAGGCAATAGACTTGCCATCCTACATTAACACTGCACCAAGCCCAATACGGGAAGCATCACAATAAACGGTATAAGGCCTAGATCCCGTGGGCAAAACCAATACCGGTGCCGTAGTCAGAGCTGTCTTGAGCTTCTGAAAGCACGCCTCACACTCGTCCGACCATCTGAACTAGGCACCGTTCTGGTTCAACCTGGTCATCGGGGCTGCAATAGATGAAAACCACTCCACAAACCGACGGTAGTAGCCTGCTAAACCTAAGAAACTCCGAATCTCTGTAGTTGATGTTGGTCTAGGCCAGTTCTTGACTGTCTCAATCTTCTTCGGGTCCACCTGAATACCCTCTGCTGATACAACGTGACCCAGGCATGCAACCGAACTCAGCGAGAACTCGCATTTGGAGAACTTGGCATATAACTGACTATCCCTTAGAGTCTGAAGAACCACTCTAAGGTGCTCCTCCTGGCTGCGGGAGTATACCAAAATATCATCAATAAAGACTATCATGAACATGTCCAAATAGGGCCTGAACAGTCGGTTCATCAACTCCATAAATGCTGCCGGGGCATTGGTCAACCTAAACGACATGACCAAGAACTCATAATGCCTATACCGAGTGCGGAAAGCTGTCACGACCCAAAATCCCGAACCCGGTCGTGATGGTGCCTCTCGTGAGGACAAGGCCAGCCAGTCAACAAAACATTTCATCTCTTGTAATTACATAGCAAGAATAAGTCTAAATCATAGTCAATATAATATTAAATGTGAGATAAACGTGATAGAACAGAGAAACCATCCCCAACTCATCCCAAAATCGGGGTGTCACAAGTCACGAGCATCTAAAGAATCTAAACACTATTATAAGGCCAGTAATATACATAATGGAATTTAGAATCAAAGGAAGAGATA
>MU726020.1:31393-65579 GCA_026770625.1 Nicotiana glauca
TGTACAGACTCCGGAGGGGATCCTACAGCCCAAGCGCAATATCAATAGGCCTGAAAGCCTTCACACATCACACTCGAGGCCTGAAAGCCTTCTCACATAACACTCGAGGCCTGAAATCCTCCTCACATCACTCAACATATCCTCACATATGGCCCTCGGCCTCATTCAGTCCAGAAAATAATCATAAGCCTCGTGGGTATCAGTAAAACAATATTGCTCAGCTCAACAACATTTTAAATATCATTAAATCTCGAGTTGAGTATAAACGTAGCTGAGTTCACAAAATAATATAATTCAATTGGACCGAGTTCAACTAACATTTCAATTCATGAGGAAAATAGTGATGTAAATTCACAAAAGATTTCAGGTAATTGGCACGAAGCCCAAATATGGAAATAAGCCCAAATCATGGTGAAAACAGTAAATCTTTATCAAATACGCGGTAAAATATCAACTAGGATGGACCAAGTCACAATCCCCAATAGTAAATGGCCCCGCGCTCGTCATACAACGCGTGTCTCATCTCAACATAGCAGTATGTTGTGCAATTCGGGGTTTCAAACCCTCAAGGCATCATTTAAAATCATTACTCACCTCAAGACGGCCAAAAGTCTAGCTCGCTATGCCCTTGCCTCTCGAATTGGCCTCCTCGTGCGACGAATCTGCCCAAATTCAGAGCGAATACATCACAATATGCTAAGGGAACAATACCCAATCGAAAATAATCAAATTCAGGCACAATTCCCGAAATTACCAAAACCCGAGCCCCGGGCCCACGTCTCGAAATCCAGAAAATTTTACATCAATATGATCCTTATCTCGCCACGAGTCTATACATACAAAAATTATCCAATTCTGATACCGTTTGGTCCTTCAAATCATCATTTTACATTTTGGAAGATTTCACCAATTTTCTTCCCAAATTCCATCCCAAATCACAAATTAAATGATGGATTCAATGATATATTCATGTAATCTAGCCAAATCTGAGTTAGAATTACTTACCCTGATGAATTTCTTGAAAAACCTTCGAAAAATCGCTAAAATCCGAGCTCTCTAGGTCAAAATATCAAAATCTAGTATTTATAGAATACCCCTCAGATTCTGACAGTGCTGACCGCACAAAAATGACCGCGGTCCGCGCCCAGGAAGTGCGGTCCGCGCAAAAATGGCCGCGGCCGCGCAGGAATTTGACTGCAGTGACATGCTTCAATATTTTGGCCATACCTTTTGCTACAGATGTCCAAATTACTATTTATTTAGCTTTCTGGAAACTAGACACGAAGGTCTACAACTTTTGTTTTTGAATCACCTCAAAATTCCTTGTAGATCAAAAGATATGAGCTTCTGAGTAGGACCAGTGACCCTGCAGGTTCTTCCCATGCGCGGCCGCGCGCCCAGCGCGAGAAGGAGCACGGTCCGCGCCACCACTGCTGCCCCCTCCATTTTTCTGAGTTTCGGGGTGTTCGTACTCGCTCAAAACTCACCCGAAACACACCCGAGGCCCCCGGGACCTCAACCAAAAGCACCAACAAGTCTGAAAACACATCACGGACTTAGTCGAGGCCTCAAATCACATCACATATCATCAAAATCACCAATTATGCATGGATTCAAGCCTAAGAACTTACTCCCTCCGGTCCAAAATAAGTGATTTTTTGGATGTTTTCACACAGATTAAGAAATTCATCTTTTAGCATTAATTAGAAATGGCATTGACCATATTAACCTTTATTATCTCACAAAATACTCCTAACACACATTCCAACACTATTTACTCCAAGGACAATGTAGGAAAAAAATAATTAATTCATTCTTGAAATCTGAAAAAATCACTTATTTTGGACCACAAGAAAAAAGCCAAAAAATCACTTATTTTGGACCGGAGGGAGTATTAAATTTCCAAATTTCGCAACCGATGCCGAAACATGTCAAAACTAGTCCGAATGACCTCAAATTTTGCAGACAAGTCCAAAATCACCTAATGAAGCTACTGAAACTCTCGGAACTCCATTCCGACTCCCGGATCAAAATTTCACCTATCAACCGGAAATCGCCAAAAATACTAACTTCGCCAAAATAGGCTAACTTCTTCACCGGACCTCCAAAATTATGTCCGATTGCGCTCTTAAACCTTAAATCATTCCCCGAAACTAACCGAATCATCAGAATTCAATTCCGAGCCCTCCAACTCACAAGTCAACATCCGGTTGACTTTTCCAACTTAAGCCTTCTTAAAAGAGACTAAGTGTCTCATTTCTTAATAAAATCACTCCAATTAAATTCTAATGTACCCAATACCGATAATGAAACATAAGAAAGCAGAAAATAGGAAGAACGGTGTAGTAACTCACGAGACGACGGGTCGGGTCGTCACAAAAGCTGTCTTAGGAACATCGGATGCCCTAATCCTCAACTGATGGTACCCAGATCGCTAGTCAATCTTGTAGAATACCCTGGCACCCTGAAGCTGGTCAAACAAATCATCAATCTTCGGCAGTGGATACTTATTTTTGACCGTTACCTTGTTCAATTGTCGGTAATTAATACACATTCTCATCGATCCGTCCTTCTTCTTGACAAATAACACTGGCGCGCCCCAAGGTGAAACACTGGGTCTAATGAAACCTTTCTCTAGCAAATCCTGCAACTGGTCCTTGAACTCTTTCAGCTCCGGCGAGGCCATACGATATGGCAGGATAGAAATGGGCTAGGTGCCCGGAGCTAAATCAATACAGAAATCAATGTCCCTATCGGGTGGCATACCCGGCAGGTCTGAAAGGAAAACATCTGGAAACTCCCAGACAATAGGTATAGAATATATAGGAGGAACCTCAGCACTGGAATCATAAACATAGGCCAAATAGGCCAGACACCCCTTCTCGACCATGCGTCGAGCCTTCACGTAGGAAATGACACTGCGGGTAGAATAACTTGGAGTCCCTCTCCACTCTAAACGAGGCATACCCGATAAATCTAAGGTCACTGTCTTGGCATGGCAATCCAAAATAGCGTGATAGGGTGATAGCCAATCCATACCCATTATGATATCGAAGTCAACCATATCTAAGAGCAACAAGTCTACACGGTTCTCAAGACCCCCAATCACTACAACACACGAACGATGGACTCGGTCGACTACGATAGAGTCACCCTCCGGTGTAGACACATATACAGGAACACCCAATGCATCACTAGGCATGACCAAGTATGGTGCGAAATAAGATGAAACATATGAATACGTAGATCCTGGATCAAATAGTACCAAAGCATCTCGATCACAAACCAGAACCGTACCTGTGATGACTGCATCTGAAGCCTCAGTCTCAGCCTCAGGCCTGGCCTGAAGAGCATAACAATGGGGCTGGGCCCCACCACCCTGAACCATATCCCTAGGTCGATCTGATGCTAGCTGACCTCCACCCCTGGCGATCTGAGCTCCACCTCTATGACCTCTACCTCCACCTCTAGTACATCTACCCCCGCCTCTAGCTGGCTGGGCTGGCTGTGGAGAACCTGGTGCCTGAACCATGACACGAGAACCCTGGTGCTGAGAACTGCTCGGTGCTCGAGGACAAAATCTAGCAATATGACCCGTGTCACCATAAGTGTAACAAGCCCTCGGCTGCTGAGTATACTGTCCCTGTCAACCTGAATGGCCTCCACGAAAACTTTGAAATGGCGGTGCGCTGATAGGAGTTGGCTGTGTACTGAATGACTGTTGATCAGAATAGTGTGCCTGAGAACCACGGCCACCTGATGTACCGTGAGAAACCTGAAGGGCCTAGGATGATGGCCTCTACCATATGAATCTCTACCTCCAGACGAGGTACCACTGAATCTACCAGAATGACGGGCTCTCTTGTCTCCCCCGTGACTACCTCCCTGTGTCAGAACTATCTCAACTCGGCTAGCCACATTGGCCACCTCCTGAAAGCTGATATCACTACCAGTCTCCCTAGCCATCTAGAGACGAATCGACTAAATCAAACCATTAATAAACCTCCTCACCCTCTCTCTCTCGGTAGGAAGTATGACAAGAGTATGTCGAGCTAGATCAATGAACCTGGTCTCACACTGAGTAACCGTCATAGAACCCCGCTGGAGGCGCTCAAACTGCCTCTGATAAGAATCTCTCTAAGTAACGGGGAGAAACTTCTCCAGAAACAACTCTGAAAACTGCTCCCAAGTCAAAGATGGCGACCATGCTGGTCTATCTAAATAGAAATCTCTCCACCAAGTCTTGGCGGATCCAGATAGGCAAAATGCAGCAAAATCAACTCCATTGGACTCAACAATGCCCATGTTCCGAAGAACCTCATGGCAGCTATATAAGAAATCCTGGGGGTCCTCAGAAGAATTACCGCTGAATGTAGTAGTGAAGAACTTGGTGAACCTGCCCAACCTCTACAAAGCATCTGCGGACATAGCCGCTCCATCGCCGGCCTGTGCAACTACCCCCCGCTGAGCTGCTCCAAATAGCTGAACTGCTCCAAATAGCTGAACTGCTGGAGCCTGACCCTGAGGAGCTACCTGCTCCGGAGTACGTGTAGCAGGAGTCTGGGCTCCTCCTCCAGCCTAAGAAGTGGTTGG
The DNA here is from genome assembly GCA_026770625.1 of Nicotiana glauca. Classification (NCBI taxonomy): domain Eukaryota; kingdom Viridiplantae; phylum Streptophyta; class Magnoliopsida; order Solanales; family Solanaceae; genus Nicotiana; species Nicotiana glauca. The sequence continues at coordinate 35,987 of MU726020.1, forward strand.
TGCTACAAGAAGCAATCATGCTCGGGTGACACTCTCCATAAGGCCCATCAACCGGACCAGAGCGTCCTGAAGAACTGGGGTAGCAATAAAACCATCTGGGACCTGATCTGGGCCCACCGGAACTGCTGCGGCTGGGGCCGGAACCTCCTCGTCAAAGTCAACCTGAGGCTCCGCCACTGGTGCTGATGCTGAGGGCTGAGCTCTGCCCCTACCTCGGCCGCTAGCACGGCCTCGTCCTCTACCCCTAGCGGGAGCTGCCTGGGGCTCGGACTGCTAATAGGAAGATGAGTAAGCGTGTGTTCTCGCCATCTGCAAAAGAACAAAGTAGAAATTCAATTAGCTTTGAGAAACATAACTGCACGACAAGAAAGAACAAATGTGAAACTTTTCCTAACTCGGTAACCTCTAGGGGATAAATACAAACGTCGTCGTACCGATCCCTCAGACTCTACTAAGTTTGTCCGTGAGTTGTGAGACCTATGTAACCTAGTGCTCTGATAGCAACTTGTCACGACCCGGATTTCCTACCCTCGGGAGTCGTGATGGCGTCTACTTGTGGAAGCTAGGCAAGCCAAACTTGATTACTTTTTCATTAATATACAAATCCCTTTAACGATTCTTCGACAATAATATATAAACAATGAAATTCAACAATGATAAGCAGAAGTCTTAGCATTAAATAAAACTAAATAGCAAAGCGAAAAGTTCAACAAATCCTCTACCTAAGACAGGTACCACTGTACTCACAAACTGCTAAGAATACTAAATACAACGCTTGAAAGAAAACATAAACTATTTTTCTTGAACATAATGAGATAACAGACTAAAAGAAAGGATAAGGGAGACGTCGGGCCTGCGGACGCCTGCAAGGCTACCTCGGGTCTCACTGGACTAAAGGCCTGCTCCCGCACTAATATTGTTGCTGCTGTTGCTCGAAACCTGAATCTGTGCAAAATAGCGTAGAGTGTAGTATCAGCGCAACCGACTCCATGTGTTGGCAAGTGTCTAGCCTAACCCCGGAGAAGTAGTGATGAGGCTAGACCAGACTACCACATAAACCTGTGCAATTTCATATATATATATAGCGGAATTGAAATACAAAACAGATAAATAATATGGGAGGGGGAGCATGCTGTGGGAAGTACAAAAATTTCCAAATAAGAGTCGTCCAGTAACGAAGGAAAACAATACAACTCAATAGTAGAGAATGAAACAGAAATCAACGAGTGCACGACATCACCCTTCGTGCTTTTACTCTCATACTCACCAAGCAATAACATGTGCACGGCATCGCCCTTCGTACTTTTATTCTCATTTCTCACATATATCAATAGAATCGACACAGAATGGTACATCGTGCGGCACGACATCACCCTTCGTGCTTTAACACTCTTTTCTCATAATAAGCAAAATAATGAACGGCATCACCCTTCGTGCTTTACACTCTTTCCTTACCATAAACAAACAATGCACGACATCACCCTTCGTGCTTTAATACTCTTTCTCACCTAAACAACAATCACAAACAAGGGCAAGGGAATAAATAAATAATGATGGAAACCCCGGCAAGGGAATACAAGTAAACAATTGAAAACCCAGCAAGGGTACAACATCAATAATCAACAACGTCCCGGCAGGGGAATAAATCATTACCTCTTTCGCTTCCTTTCACTTTCATCTCATAGTTCATATTACCACTTGAGTCAATGCTACAAGGGTTTACTTATCTCATATACCTTCACAATTTACATTTCAACTCGAGTCAATGCTCCACAAAGTTCAAATATCACAATTTCTTTCACAAGCTCTTTATAACATATATGAGTCATCAATTAAGCATGGAAGGCATAACAACATCAAACTATTCGCAAAATAAGGACTTACGGTCATGCTAGACACCAATGTATAGATACTCATCACCATGCCTATATATCGTACTCGACAATTAGCAAGTAGCAAATAAGACTCAACTCCTACTCCCTCGAGCTAGGGTTAAACCAAACACTTACCTCAAAGCCTTGAACTCAACTCAAGCCTCAACTATGGCTTTACCCCGTGATTTCACCTCCAATCTGCTCGAATCTAGCCACAAATTACTTAATTACTTTAATAAATACTAAATGAATCAATTTGAATACATAAACATAAATTTCCCAAATTTTTCCAAAAATTCCAAAATTGCCCCCGGGCCCACATGGTCGAAACCCGAGGTTCAAACCAAAACCCGGTTACCCATCCCCCTACAAACTCAAATATGTAATTTGTTTTTAAATCGGACCTCAAATTGAGGTCCAAATCCCCAATTTTTAGAAAACCTAGGTTCTATCCAAAACCCCCAATTTTACCCATGAAAATCATTGATTTTAAGTGGAAAACATGTTAAATAATTTTAATGATTGAAAGAATTGAGTAAAAATTGACTTACAAGTGATTTGGAATGAACTTGTTCTTGAAAAATCGCCCAAGGAGTTGTATTTTGAAAGTGGGGTGGAAAATAACTTAAAATTCGACTAAGTATGAAATATGCTAGGCTGCAGATATGGAAAATGCCAAGTTGGGTTCGCAATGGGAAATGCGAGATTTTTGTTCGCATTTGCGAACTCAGGCCATTTGGGAGAACTTCACATTTGCGAACATTTAGTCGCATTTGCGAGCCACTGGTCGCATTTGCGACCCCAACCCACTGCACCCTTCCTCGCATTTGCGAGTTTGCATTTGCGAGGCCTTCTTCTTATGCTCCTTGAACAATAAATAAGCACTAACAGTAGCCTTTTTAATGATACACCAAACAAAAAGATATTGTTAAACTACAAAATTCTGATGATATAAATTTGATCACCACCTCTGAGGAAAAGAAATTAATTGGAGGACATACCTGTAAGCACATGATTTTTGCCCTATATGAGAATTACTCCCAAAAAACTCAAAATAAAATAATTTTGTGTCGTTTGCAATTATTGTGGATTTTATGTTATTTTTCTCTTATTGTTTGCATTTGTGTGAGCATGTTTATTTGTTTAAATTAACGAAAATACAAAAAAAAAATGTCGCATTTGCATTTAGGATTTAATTTTACAATTCTTGAGTTAAGTAGTAAAATACTTGTTTTACAAAAATGAAAAATCACAAAAAATAACGTACTTCACATTTTAGTGTTTAATGTCAAAATTACGTGATTTTTTTCTAATTTGATATTTAATTATTTGTGATAATTACTACTCAGATTTAATTAATATTTTAGGGATAATTTTGGTCGAGGTTAAATTTAGGTTTGTATTTTATTTTAATTAGTAAAGAAAATTAAAAAGAAAAAGAAAATAAGAAGAAAATCGGATTTAGTCCAATTTCAATTAAATTCACCCAAGCCCAAATCAAATTTTCCCCAACCCATCCAAACCACCCCTTCAACCCACCAACCCGGTCTGCCCCAATACCAAACTAACCCCCCCATTCCAATCTCCTTCCTCACTTCACAATCCCTACCCGCAACACAAAAGACCCCACGCCCAAAACCAGTCCTCCACGCCCCATCGCTGCTTCTTCGATTACCAAACGACTGCTATCGCTTCGTCTTCAACCTCAGTCGCCGGACAACCATCAAATACCCTTCAGTCCCTCCATCTCCACACTCTAAAACACCACCAGCGACCCCTGAAAACGAACTCCCTCCTCTCAAAAACGAGGTCAGCCATCTCTTCCGTCTCAGCCACGATGGCTGCTGCTCCTCCTTCTTCTCTGTTGCTGATTGCGATAGATTTTCGTTTGCCGATGAACCCCAAACTTCGCGGTAGAAATTCCGGTGGCAATAGTCACCCGCTTCAGTCATCGTTGAAGGAGAGTTGAGGTTCGTTCGAGATTCCGTTTTGATTCGAGATCTCTGTCCAACTTTCCGGCGAGCCTCAAAGTTGAAGTTCCGTGGACCTGGTCAGTTCCCATCTGATTTTGGAGCTACTCATCAGTTAAGCTATGGTTCACTTTAAGTATTTCATTTCCCATCTTTTATTTCTTGTATTTAATGGGTCATAATTAATTTTATTTTTGCGTATGTTTATGTGGTGATATATGTAATTGTTATAGTCTGTTTGTGAGTTAACATTCAAGTGTCTGCTTCTTTAAATTTGATTTTGGTCTGAACTGGATTCATATTCTATCTCCAATCCTTTGTGTTTGATTTCTCTGCTAGCACACTTGGGGTCTTGTGTTTGATTCTGTTGTTTTTGTGGATGGCAAATAGTCTTTTCTTGTTCATGAATTACTTGTTAAACTCAAGCGACTAATTACATCACTCGATAATTTTCGTCCAGGAATGAATAGCTTTTGTTTGTGTGAAGTGACTAAGGAACAAATGCAGTATGACTTCGTAACATCTTTAAGTACGATTACTATTTTTTTTTGTGCATTTTAGTTTAAAGGTTTGAATTCTATTTCTCAGATTCTTGATTTTCAAATATGTTTCTGGGAATAAATTTCTTGCTTTGACTTTTCATACTCTCATATTTGCTTTTGCCTTCTTTTCAATCGTGATGTCTTTTGTTGATTTTGCTTTACGATATTTGCGGTTTGTTGTTACTAATAAAGGTGCTGGTGAAGTAATCTCGGGTAAAGGATATAAGGAGTATAGATTTAGGGATTATACTGCATTGCCTTGTTTTTTGAGGAAGGGCTTGGGGTCAGAATTGGATTTGAATACATATTTGAAATTGTTTAAAAGCAATCTTCTAATATTGCTAAGAAGTTTCATGGTAGGTTTTTACAATAGGTTAACTCTTTATGGTTTTTAAAGAATTCAATAGTTGTTCCTAGTTTTTAAAATCAGTTGAAGTTGTCAGCCATTGTTTTTGTTTGTAGGAAATTAGGACTTAAAAGATGTAAATAACAGGCTGCTAATAGTTTAACAGGAGATTTTTAAGGGGTAATTAGAATAAGCTTAGGGGTCAACCTAGACAATATAGAATGCATAAATAATTGAAGTAGTGGAAACTACACTAATGCATGTTTTTAGGATTGAAATGAGCACTACTTAATTAATAGCACTAGTTTAGTGGAATATTTTAAAATGAAAAGATAATTTGATAATGGGAATGGCACTAAGATTAGTGGTTAATTAAAGAATGGAAAAGGGAGATTAGTAAGAGTTTAAGCACTAATTAGTTGCCTATTTTAAGATACAATCTGAAAGGGGAGAATGGGGAGTATTCGGAAGAGGAAGAGATTCTGACAAAAAGAAAAAATACGGAAGAGATAGAAAAGTGAGCTTAAGAGATTTTAGGGAGAAAAACCAAGAGATAAAAATTCTGAAAGTAAATTGATAAAGAGAATAACTGTTTCATTACTTTCTTTGTTTCGAATTCAGAAGTCTTCTATTATTGAAACAAGTTCTAAATTGCTTTGAGATTGAAAGTGGATTGAACTGGGTATTGAAAGAGCTAGTTTAATATTGGATCACCTTTTCTGTTGAGTCTTGTGGGTGAATTTCACTGATTCTATTCCAATTGTTGCATCTGGGTTTATTCTACTGTTCCATTGGTTTCCATAAGCGGTGTTCATTGTTTGATTGATCGAATCTGGCTGACAGCTATTGTAGCTGCTGTTACTACTGATACTCACTTTCCTGCTTTTCTTTGCCTTCCAGGTACATTCTTTACCCCATCTAATGTAAAAACATTGTGATATGGAAGTTTGGAGATTGGAAGCATGACATCAAATCTGTGTTGTTCTTTTATATTTTCTTCATGATGTTTGTATGCTTAGTCATCCAATTCAATGTAATTTAGTTGTTTTCAGTTGGATTTAACTAAGTTAATATGTTATAACTGAACTATGGACTGTTGAGGTAAAACTTGACCAAGCATGAAATAGTTGTCCTCTTTTCAATTTCTGAAAATCATGTTTGTTCTCTGTTGCGTCTGGTATTACTGCTTGGATCAATGATATTGAATTTAGTTTTAGCACAAAAAAAAAATGAAGTGCTTGTGAACTTGGCAGAGTATGTTTTATAAGATTGGGTATGGTGTTATTGAAGTAAGCGCGTGATTTGTATGATTGAGCCAAAAGACGCAGCAATTTTGCTATATAGGCATATGGTATGGTCATTACTTTGACAGTTACTTTATTTCTTTAATATCTCAAGATAACAATTAGGATAAGTCTAGAGAATCTGGTGCATATTACTCTTGACTCATATTTTTTATCAGTAACATGTTCGTTTTAAATTTGGCCTATTGCTAGCATACCACACTCGAAAACACACAGGAACTGCGCCTCACCTTCAGCTTCTAAACAAAAAGACCGAGCAACTCATCTTTCCTTTCTAAGTCTTTTCTATAAGAAAAATCACAGCTACCATTTTTCTACCAAAAGCATCTCTTAAAACTCCATGAAAACGCAGCAAAATAGGCCAAAATGCTGCTGAAAAACAGCCGCAAATCAGCTGCAAATAACCACCAAAAACAGCCCTGAAACAACCATGAAAGCTGGCCAAAAACTCCAGCGAAACCACCCAATCTTCAGCTCTAAATAAGCTCCAAAACCTCCCCTAAATCCAGCTGAAAACAGTGACGAAAATCAGCTCATTTCAAACCCCAATCACCAGCAAAAACAGCCCAAAAATGAGCTAGAAATCCACCCCAAAAATCAGCCCGAAACCAGCCATGAAAATGGAATAAAACAGTCCCAAAATGACTCCAAAATCACAAAAAATAGAACAAAAAGCGCAGCACTCAATCAAGCCAAAAACTCCATTGAAAGCACCTTAAAACAGTCCATTCCTTTTACATGGCGCATCCCCGTTTTCAAGTTTGAGTTCCGTCGAAGTCGTCGGTGTAGTGTCGCGGTCGTGGTCGTTTGGTTGAGTTTCAGTCGATCAATTTGACTATTGCGTCTGCGCGAGGTCTCTGTTCTAACTCTACCTGATCTTTGGTTTCGTTATATTTGATTGATTCTCTTTTGGCATTTCGCTTAATAAATTTTGCCATTGTCTTATGTAGTGGGTATTGATTTGTTTTTTTTTTGTCTAACAATATAAGTTTGGGCTTCGAGTTAGGTAGCGGGTTCAAATTAAGAGGGTTCCCCCTTTTGTTTGAATTTGGACTTGAACTCGAGACCCGAATTTATAAATGTAAATTAATTAGCCCTTTTAGAGACAAATAATAAATAAATAAAAATCGTAGTCATTTTAAGTCGACCTTTAAATAATAAAATGAGACGAGTCTCGCCAAATAAAACGCACAAACTGCGGGGCCCTCATAAATATATATATTAAAAATACTTAGACTTCGGGACGTGCCGTTTAGCGAATTGCACGACTTTCCCTAAAATAATAACGCATTAGTCACTTTAGGCGCGCTTTTAATAATTTACTTTCTTAAACACGGGTGCACATTTATGTGTCCCAGATCCAAATCTCAGCAGAATCGAAATGTGTCAATAACCACGGGTACATTGATTGTGACGTGGTTCGAGATGCATTTTCACGATGTTGCAATTCTCTTTTAAAAATAATAATAATAAAAGCAGTAAAAAGTTAAAATTTGCACATAGGTTCAAATGTTTTAAAATCAGATAATTAAGCCGAATATAACAGTTGAGCGACCGTGCTAGAACCACGGAACTCGGGAATGCCTAACACCTTCTCCCGGGTTAACATAATTCTTTATCCGGATGTTTGGTTCGCGGACTGTAATACTGAGTCATTCTTTTCCTCGATTCGGGATTCAACCGGTGACTTGGGACACCATAAATCTCCCAAGTGGCGACTCTGAATTAAATAAATAAATTCCGTTTCGATTGTCCTTTAATTGGAAAAACTCCCTTGCGCCCTCACGGGTAGCGCAAAAAAGAGGTGCGACAATACCTGAGAAACACAAGAGCTTTTGTCGAAAGGGATTAAAAAGCCTAAGTAGTTGAAATCCTGGAGCAGCTGTGATTGCTATTAGGTTGGCTAAAAATGAACAAGAAATAACAGAAAATAGCATGTCCAAAATGGGAGATTTGCATTTTTCTGTTTCTGATGTTCATATATGTGCTGCAAAATAGTACCTTAACTCAATCCCAACGACTATCTATCAATCAAAACTTTGTCTCAGCTTGGCCAAAAATTATTTTTGATAGCGAGAAATCCGCCAATTGTACACTCTGTTGGTTCATTGGTTATTATCCTGTATTTGTAAATAATAATTTTGGAAAATAAAAACGTTAGCGTATAAACGTAAATATAAACGAGACAGTAATTCATTCGAGCCCACTAAATTTACAGTATTTTCTTAAGGAATTTAATCCCCTCCTAGTACCCAAGGTTATGAATTATTTCCTCCTAGGATAGAAAGAATTACACACTTGTGTAGCGGTACTTCAAACCCCAGTGTTTCAGCGAACACAAAGTTCGGCAGCAAATCACACTTACGGATGTTTTCTTTGTAGTTAAAAACAATGCAGAAATAAGGAGGACAACTCAGAAGTCGAATGAAAATTCTGAGAGGAAGGAATGCAATGTGTCATACCTCCTTTTTACACATCTACCCCGAAGGATAATATGTATAAGGGAGTTTTTCCATTTTTAAGTGACATTATACGAAATGGGATTATTTATTTATTTCAGAGTCGCCACTTGAAAAAAGTTTGGCTTTTGGTGTCCCAAGTCACCGGTTTATCTTGCATCCCAATTCGAGGAAAATATTCGATTTTCCAAATGAAGTCCACGAACCAGAAATTCTAAGTAAGGAATTCTGTTGACCCGAGGGAAGGTGTTAGGCACCCCCAGATCCCGTGGTTCTAGCACGGTCGCTTAAATTATTGTAATGGTTAAATATCTGATTTTAATACATGTTATAACTTATGTGCTTTTATTAACTTTAAACCGCTTTTATTATTATTTTTAATAGAATTGCAACGTCGTGAAAACGCGTTTTGAACCACGTCGCAATCAATGCACCCGTGGTTGTTGACACATTTCGACTCCGTTGAGATTTGGATTTGGGTCACATAAATGTGCACCCGAGTTTAAGAATGTAATTTTATTAAAAATCGCGCCTAAAGTGACTAACGCGTTATTATCTTTGCGGAAGGTCGTAAAATTCGCTAAACGGCCCATCCCGAAATCTAAGTATTTTAGTATAGACATTTATTGAGGGCCCCACACTTTATGCGTTCTATATGGCGAGGCTCGTCTCATTTTGTTAAGTAAAAGGCAGACCTAAAGTGACTAGGATTTTCTATTTTTTATTTGTCTCTAATAGTAAAGAAAAGATCCTAATTAATTTTTTAATAGGCCAAATGATAATTCTGCATCCAATCCAACCATTGGGCTCCAAGATGAGCCCAACAAGACCACAAAATTGGTCGATCGCAGACCTTGGCCCAGGCCCAAACGTACAGACATTCCAACTGGACCTGAGCCACTCAATAAGGCACTGGGGCCCCAATCAACAAAGCTAAGCTGTTAAGCCTTGATTATGTCAGCAGAACTCATACCGAATAGAGATTCAACTTAATCCTACAGTGGCTAAACTTATTTTAAAGTGTTCCGATTACACTCTGGTTTTTATAATAGAAGAAACAGTGTTCAGTCTATTCAGATTAATGAACGACTAATTGATGGTCTCTAGCTCCATATTCCGATTGTGCTTAGGCTAATTAATTGCTACAAATATTTAAAGAACTCAGTGAATTAATCGTGCAGCAACTAATACCTACCTCGAGGTTTTAAACTTAAAGACATAGTATAAGAAAATTTCAACATTTGAAATCAACTTATTGGTGTCAAACTTGCACTACTAAAACATTTATTAGCCCTGAATTTAACGTGGCATGGCCTACATTCTGTTTTCACAGCCCAGTTCAAATTGAATATGAGTTCAAAATATACTATTCAAATAACAGTAACTAATAAAAGTTAAAAACTGCTAACTATGGAATTCACGTAGAAATGCATCTAATAGTTTAATAGTCCAAATCACCGCTTATATGGTCCATGTGTACCCTTTGTTCTTATAATACAAAACAAATAACTAAACATCAACTACATTTATTTAACTAACAACTATTGAATTGTAAATAATAGACAACGTCCAAATGAGTTTAAATCTGGTGAGCACTTCACAATTCGACTTCAACTCAAAGTTACATCGAAGTAATTCAAAGAAGTGTACCTGGAAGTGGAAAAAAGGTGAAGAAGAAACAAAGGTCAGCAGCAGCAGTAACAAATAGCAGGGGCAACAACAATGAATCAAACTCAACTGCTGCCAATTCTAGGTCATGAACCGGATAATTCTTCTCGTGGATTTTCAACTGTCTCGAAGCATAGGCAATAGTTCTGCCATCCTGTATCAATACCGCTCCAAGCCCAGTACGGGAAGCATCACAATAGACTGTGTAAGGCCCTGAACCTGTGGGCAAAACCAACACTGGCGCCATAGTCAGAGCTGTCTTGAGCTTCTGAAAGCTCGTCTCGCACTCATCTGACCACCTGAACTGGGCACCCTTCTGGGTCAACCTAGTCATCGGGGCTGCAATAGAGGAAAACCCCTCCACGAACCGACGGTAGTAACCTGCTAACCCCAAGTATCACAACCAACTTTTAACCTAGGAACACACTTCAGCAACACAGAATGAATCGCAAAACCAGTAACAACAGCAAATACCCAAAGCAAGTTTGATTGGACTCGAATACACCCAAAAGAAGAGTGAATAGACTTCAGGACAGGTTCAACAATCAAAGAGGGGTAGGAACCAGTGTCAATAACTCAAATCTTTATCCGGAGATCAATGGAGCAATGTTTCTCCAAAGAATAGTATCTCCCCCACAACTGAAAATAACTTAAAGCACTCAAGACTGATTTTCCCTTCTCCAATTGGTTCCAAAAGGATGTCTGTATCTCTATGTGTTCTCCAGTTCTCAAAAGAATTGAATCAAAATTCTCGAAATTGATTTCCTAGGGCCCAGAAAAAAAACCTCCCTCATTCTGTCCAAAGTGTTCCAATTTATATGCTCAAAATAGACCTACCAGCTCTTTAAATCATTATTAAACCCATTTTCACCCATGATATTCCCTGAGGTTCCCACTATGAATGTTTTGTTGATTTGTTTAATTCAAAGTTAATGGGCAGCCTATTTTCTATTCAATTAAGTATGGGGCAGCTTGTTATTCTATTCAAAATCCCTTAAAACTGTGAAAGGGTGCCCATGTGACTTCTGTTCCCTGACCCTAAGGGTGTATTAAATAATGTATTAAACTAAGTGGTCCACTAATATCCCCCGACATATCAACCCCTAGACCACTCTCAATTTCTCAGATTTCGAATTACCCTCGAAACCTACACTAGAAATGCAGCTATAACCAATTCAAATTACAAAACTTAACCAGAAGTTTAAGCTAAAACTCAGGTTGGATCAAATACTATTAAAACAAAAATCAAGGATTTCAATAATTCAGGACACGCTTTTAGGGAATGTCACAGTAGGTTCAGGTGAGAACCGCAACAACAATTCAAGTATTTTCAGAGCATTTCAACTGACTAATCAATTCAAAAAAAATGTGATGACCTTCTCCTTAAAATTTAGCATACAAGCAGACTAAATCCCACACTAACACAGAAACAGAAATGAAGCAGGAGTAGAGGAGGATTAAAACGAAAACTACAAGATAACAGAAAAGAAAAGGGGATTGAAAAATACCCGGAAATCAAACGGACCAAAACAAAAAAATTCCTTGTCACTTCGCTTTGGACTGAAGTGGACCTTAATCGCATGTTTCCAATAACGAAAACATACGACTAAAGTCCAATTTAGTCCAAAGATCCTCGCAGCTCGTTAGATTTTGAGTTTAGGGCTCAGGTTTTCTGTGATTCGTCATTTGAAGAGTCGGAGTGATATTCGAAGGAAGATGGTGATGGTTTAGGGATGAGGGAGGTCTAGTGGTAATGGGGTGTGAATTTGGGGTCAAAGGGAGGCGCCGCCGCCACCGGGGTCTTGTGGCGGCGGCTAGGGTTCTTGATTCGAAATCACGATTCGAGGCATTTGGGCTTGATTCGAAGGAAGCCAGGGGTGTTCTAGTGGTGAGGGGGGTCCAGGGGTGTGTGTTTGGTGGTCATTGGAGGGGTTGTGTTTTCCGGCGAACTTCGATATGATATTCGAAAAGTTGGGGATGATTCGAAGAAAACAAAGGGTGGATTCGAGGAGAGGAAGGTGAGACGGTTCTATGGTGTGAAGGTGGGGTTGTTTGGGCTACCGGAACCGCCGTGAGGTGATTTCCGGTGGGCGGAGCTCGGTGGTTGGGGGCGGAGCTACAGGGGGTCTCTGAGGGGTTAGAGATGAGGGGAAGGAATGAGACGGGTTTTATGGGTGTTGGGGGTTTGATATGTTAAAAACGAATGAATTAATTTGGGTCGTTGGATGATGGGAACCAACGGCCTTGATTAATTGACTTAAATGAAAACGGGGTCTTTAAGGTAATACGGGGCGGGTTTGGTTCGGGGGTAAGAGGGTCGGGTTGTGAGAGGTCGCAGGCGGGGTGATACGGACCGTTGGATCGAGTGAATGAATGGTTGAGATCTGAGAAGCCAAAACGGCGTCGTTTGGTTGATCTCTGAGGCTTTGGCCAATTGGATATTCATTTGGGCTTGGAATTTTAATCAAAAGTGGCCCAATTCTGATTTCCTCCAATTCTTTTCCTTTTCTTTTTATTTTCTAAAAATTCTAATAAAAATAAAAATACAAACCTAAATTAATCGTTGACCAAATTATCCTAAAATACCTAATTAACTTTAAGCAGTAATTAAAAATAATTAAATACCAAAACATACAATGATGACATTAAACACTAAAAATGCAAAGTATGCTATTTTTGTGATTTTTCATTTTTATAAAACAATAATTTTCTTAACTAATCTAAAAAATGTAAAATTAAATCCTAAATGTAAATGCGACATATTTTTTTGTATTTTTCTGTTAATTAAACACATAAACATGCATGGACATATGCGAATATTGACAGAAAATATCACGAAAATTCACAAAAATTGCACACAAAAAGGAGAATTATTTTATTTTGATTTCCTTGGGAGTAATTCGTGTGTGGCAAAAATCACGTGCTCACACAATGTATAGCCGATGTTGAATTCTTATTGAAGAGGATATCAGATTGCAATTCGTTTTTCCAGTGTATATCGAGTGTATACAGAGTGTTTTTTTCAGAGTGTTTTTTTCAGTGTGTTTATTTCTCTCCAACTGCTGCTCTATTAATAGCAATCAGTTGAGAGAGATCAGCCCTCCCTCCATGGTGGAACAAGCACTTAGCTTGTTATGGAGCAAACACTTGCTTGTAATGGATCAAGCATTGGAGTGGTTGTTATTGCAGCTGGTGGAACTATACACGGATTGGAATACGTCTGCTACAAAACACGAATTATATCACATTAATATTCACTATTAATAAATAAATTTATATATAAACCCACCAACATTCTTATCTTCTACCAATGAGGGACAATGTCTCATTAAAGAGAAAAGGGGAACTTAAAATTTTACTTAAAATTTTATTTTCCCTCCATTTCCCATTCACTCTCATTTTAAGATTATTTCTTCTTAAACAAAAACTAAACAAACTCTACAGGGTTTTAAACTCGGTGGAAATGAGCATGTCCTTGTGCCATTCTCCACGTAAAACTTGTCTCCACTTATTCATACATCATGTGTTGCTCTTAGTATTAGACCAAAGCCTGGGCCAACTTTGGCCAAATATCTGATGTTAGGCATCTGTACTCCAGGTAATTCAAGCGGATATATTGAATGTGGTACGAGAATATTCCTGCTATGAAGATTCTTGTCAAAGGAAGAGTTGAGAATTACTGTATGAGAAGAGTAATATCCAATTTAACATGATCTTAGGCAAAGCGTGGGAAAGAGGCTCAACTACTTCAAATAATGTGGCGGCCAAGGCTTCTGCACTTCTGCTTTGTTCAAAACAGCAAAAACCTAACTTCACCACAATCTTCCCCTAAAATTCAGAGAACCCATTTTATCTTACTGCTCAATTTTCCTCTTCCCCAGCAGAATATGACTCAATTGCTCTACATTGTTAATTGGAGTTTGTTTTATGCACTACTCTTAGCAATTTGTCACATCTTGGTTTTGGTTTGATTGATCAAAATCAATGATTTTCCTAAAAATGACTGTATTATTACTTAGAGAGAGAAACAAGTTTTACAAATGAACATATAATTTATTGTAATACCTTTTTTTATTTTACATATATATGAGTAAATTACTTTTATAAAAAGATAATTATTACTTTTATATTCCAAATAAAATTATTGGTTGATTTTCAAACCCTAACCCGGCTATGCTTTTTATGAAAGAAACAGATCCGAAATCTACTGGGAGAGCGTTGTATATTGTAGAGTTGGTGTTTAGGGACTAGATGAGCCACAGGTAGGGTGTTCGTAAAAATCAGAAAATCCGAACCAAACCGAAAACCAAACCAAATCGAATATAGGAGTAGCTATTTTAAATTTATTATTACACCTATATATATTTATACTTTTATACAAAGTTTTAAAATTTTTATAGTAAATATTAATTGTTTGCACTTTTAGTACAATTCTTTACTTTTACATTCTAGTTTAATTGGTACTTTTCTTTTGTTAAGTGTAAGAATCTATTTCATGTTAAAAATAATATAGTTTTAATTTAGTCCTTAAATTATTCATCACCATTTGATTTAATTATCATCAATATATCTTGGTAAATAATAGATTTCTCAAAGGACAATTGATTGATAGTGTTACGTTGAAAATGTGGTCGCCGAAATGTGTGTTTGGTAGCGTATATCTTATATTTAAGAAAAAACCTACAAATAACCGAAGAAACCGAAAAACCAACATAAACCGAATCGAGAAAAAACCGACTTAATTGGTTTGGTTTGGTTCAGTTCTAATATTTGAAAAACCGATTTACTTGTTTAGGTTTCTTTTTAGAAAAAAACCGATCCAAACCGAACCTTGAACACCCCTAGCTACAGGGGAGAAATTGACTACTGCTCTATTCAGGTCAGCTTATTTCCTACTGTCCCTTTTTTCTTTTCTATTTTTCTTTTAAGTTGCCGTTACAAAGATAACATCTTTATTCCCAGGTGTGGACTTTATTATTAAGTCCAAAATAAGCTCAGGATAAAGTAAGACAAGTTATAGTGACTTCTCTCCCAAGTTTTTTCCCTTATAATCCCTCACCCTCTTACCATATGCTTATGGCTAAATCCAGGGAAAAGTTTAAATTTGACTTCAAATGCTCATTTCATGTAAGGGGGATAAAAAACCAATCACAGTCCAAAATGTTCTGAATAGTTTTTTGGACATCCTGATAGGCTTGATACTTCTTTTTTTATATAATAATATCGGTCACCATGTTTGAATTACTTAGCGAATTCCAGCTATGTTTGTTCTTGTTTCAAGTCCCTATTTTTGGTATTTGATAATTGACCTGTGACTCTCTCTTTTAAGTGTCCCTTGATGTTTGTTATTATAGAAGTCCATCATTTAAGAAAATGGGATTATGCCAAGCTTGGAAAATACTTTTGATCTCTCTTCTTTCGTACTGTATTATTCAATCATATTATTGCAATGCCTCAGACACCATTCTGCAATCCCAAAAGCTCTTAGTAGGGAATACTTTAACCTCTGCTAGTCAGGTTTTTGAATTGGGATTCTTTAGTCCGGCCAATTCCAGTAAAAGGTACCTGGGGATATGGTTTAAGAATATCCCGCCTCGTAAAGTTGTGTGGGTTGCAAACAGGGAAAGTCCACTTAATGTTTCTGATTCCGCTGCAAGTCTATCTATTAGCAAAAATGGAAACTTGGTGATTCTTGATGGTGTGCTGAATGTTATCTGGTCAAGCAATGTCTTTGTCCCCACTAATAACACAGTTGAAGCTGTTCTCCTGGACAGTGGGAATTTGGTGCTTAAAGATAATATCTCAGGTCAATGCTTCTTTGAGAGTTTCGATTATCCTTGTGATACTTTCTTGCCTGGAATGAAAATAGGTTTCAACAGGATAACTGGGGAGAGATGGCTCTTATCATCTTGGAACAAGGAAAATGACCCCTCACCGGGAAATTTTTCTATTGGAATCTCGGACCAACTTCCTCCTCAGTGTTTCATATGGAACAAATCTACTCCCTACTACAGAACCGGGGAGTGGAATGGACTGAAGTTCATTGGTCTTCCCTATATTGATTCAGCAGCCTATATAGTTCAGTTTGTCTTTCAGCAAGATTTTCAAGAGGGAACTGCATATTTCACCTTTCTTCCAAATACTTCATTTCTAACTTTCGTGGAACTTCAGTCAACAGGGTCTGTTCAAGTTGTTCAGTGGACCGATGGGGCTCCAACTTGGGAAGTCTATGCTAAGATGGTACATCCACCATGTGATATATATAACACTTGTGGACCTTCAGCAATCTGCAGCAAGAACAAATATCCAACTTGCAGTTGCTTAAGAGGGTTTGTGCCACGGTCTAGTGATGAGTGGAGAAGAGGGAACTGGACAGGTGGTTGTGTGAGGCGAACTAAATTACTATGTCAGCGAAAGGGAAATGGCACGTCTCCAGGGGTTGGACAGCAGGACGGTTTCTTGAAGTTTAGTGGACTAAAACTGCCTGATCTAGCTGCTATTTTTCGCCTTGATAGTGCTAGTGAATGTGAAAGGTTATGTTTGAACAATTGCTCTTGCACTGCTTATGCTTATGTGGCAGGAATTAGGTGTATGGTGTGGTCTGGAGATCTTTTAGATATGCAGGATTACTCATATTCTGGGGAAGATCTTTTCCTTCGGCTTGCTTACTCAGAATTAGGTTACTATTACATTAATTTTGTTTTACACTAACTTTATGATGTAATCCATCTACTGCAGTAGCTTATTGAAATGTCGTCCAGTTTTTCCAGGTAAGCGGAAGCTTAAAAGAGCACTAATCATATGTTCTGCAGTAGTTTCCAGTCTCTTTTTGGGGATTGCTTTATATTGTTTGCTCAAGAATAAGATTTATCAAACAGGTAACGATATATGTCCTCTCAAAGTGAATAAGAAAAAAATGCTTTTGACAAATGACACTACCTTGATGGTTTTGTTGACACATCTATGCAACGAACTTCTAGCCTGATCTTTAATTATTTGCTTCCTATAACAGGACAAAAAAGAAAAGGAACCATAAGCTTTCGTATAGGTGATTCATGCAACATTTCAAAAGAATACGGGCTGGAAAGTTTTTGGGTTGGCAATTTAAAGAAAGAAGATCCGATTGAGCTTCCACTGATTGAATTTGAGCAAATTTCCACTGCAACAAACAACTTCAAAGTAGACAACAAACTTGGGGAAGGAGGATTTGGCCCTGTTTTCAAGGTAACTACACTTTTCCTCAAGCACTTAACCTAATATCGTGGTCAAATACACAAAAGTCCATCGCGGAACTTGCACTACAACGGATTTGTTTACTGAAATTATGAATTGTCCAACTTATTTTACCCCTTTATATTTTTTCTTTTGAGGGAGCTGGAGGGGTTTGTAAAGTAAGTTTTCTGATCATTTGACTTTTAATGGGCTGACCTTGCATAGGGAAAGCTAAAAGGTGGACAAGAAATAGCAGTGAAAAGACTTTCTAATCGAACAGGGCAAGGTATAGAGGAGTTCAAGAATGAAATCGTATTAATATCAAAACTCCAGCACAGGAATCTTGTACGACTCCTGGGATGCTGCATTGAAGGGGAAGAACTTCTTATAATTTATGAGTACATGCCAAACAGAAGCTTGGATAAATTTCTCTTTGGTATGGCTGCCCTTGTTTTTCTCTCTTCCATTTCTTTTCTCCATCTCTTAGAGTCAGAACAAACCTTGCGTATTGCTACATTAATCCTAAAACATTGCCTCCAGATGCTCCTAAAATATATATAGTTGTTATCATGTTTAACTAGTCCAAGGCATTCTTATTGGTGATACTTGTTTAACTCTTTAATGATCAGATACATCACAGAAAGAACTGCTAGATTGGCCTAAACGGTTCAATATCATTCAAGGTGTTGCTAGGGGGCTACTATATCTACATCGAGATTCCTGTCTGAATATTATCCACCGCGATCTGAAAGTAAGCAATATCCTTTTGGATGAAGAGATGAATCCAAAAATTTCAGACTTTGGTTTAGCAAGAACGTTTCAGAAACAACAGCAGCTTGTGCATACTCACCGGGTTGCTGGAACATAGTAAGCAACCTTATTTCCGTACTTCTCAATTGATAGACGTTCTGAACCGCCAATTAACATGATCAAGATGTAGAAGTAAAAACTGGTTATAGCCTCATCCTGCTACCCTTTTATAATTCAAATTTGCATCATAAAAACATCTGTCGTTTTGATTTACTTTTGAAAGTACTTATGTTTTCAGTGGATATATGTCTCCTGAATATGCTTTGAGGGGGGTATTCTCTGAGAAATCTGACGTCTTCAGCTTCGGAGTCTTGCTATTAGAAATTATAAGTGGCAAGAAAAATTCAAGTTTCCATTACGTAGAAGAGAATCTTAACCTCCTTAATTATGTTAGTACTCTCTTTATCTCATGTTGTCTTACTGTTTGATCAACTTCACTCATTTTTATGTATTGAACCTCATGACAGTGTGTACCAATATTGCAGGCATGGAAATTATGGAGTGAACAAAGGGGATTAGACTTTACGGATGGGACGTTAATCAACTCATTTTCTCCAGAAGAGATAATGCGATGCTTACATGTTGGCCTTGTCTGTGTTCAAGAATGTCCGAGGGATCGTCCTACAATGGCAGCCATAATTCTCATGTTAAACAGCGAAATGAAATGCTCAACTCCTAAACAACCCACATTTAAGTTTGAAACATATTTGGATCTTGCCGGTTCAGCAAAAGATAATGACAAATATTCTGTTAATGAGTTTAGTGCATCTTTGTCTCAAGGACGATAGAACATGTCAATGTACATTCTTAAATGTTGTTACTCAAGTACAAAAATCCAGTCATTAGCCTCCTGATGATGTGTAGTATCCCTCACCACTTTGTAAATGAACCATTCATTCCTGGGGATGTAATTCTTTTCAAAACACAATTTATCTACAGGATCAATCTTGTACTGGTTAATATTATTTTTTAATAAAATGACTTTGTTTTATTCTTCAGCACCATTTAATGTAAGTTCAACATTGCGTAATCACTATTAGAAATTTGAGAAAAAACGTCTAGAAATACCAACCGATTTCGGACAACTTTAATCTGTCGAAATTAGGCTGGTTGATAATAAATAGCGACCGAAGTCGGTCGTAATTTTTGACCGATCTCGGTCGGTCAATTAAATTTCACAAACGACCAAAAAAGAAAAAAACCTGCCGAAAAGACCGACCGAAGTCAGTCGGTATTTTTAATTATATAATTAAAAATGCACCATTTGGGTATCGAATCGGTGTCTGCACTGTGGCAAGATACTATTCTACTGCCATTGGTACATTTTGGTTAAGACTTTCTTTTTATTTTATTTGTACTCTTTAATTGCATTTTAGGCAAAAATTACCGACTGATTTCGGTCGATTTTTTTAATATTTATTTTACATGAAAAAAACGACCAAAATTGATCAGTTTCTTAAAAAATAAATTTCGCGGGACGCCAAAATAGTTTCCCACATTTTTACGCCAAAAAAAAAACCTGACTTTGATGAATTTTGCGATCGGTTTTTATTGAGGGAAGTCGGTTGGTCGTCCGCGGTGAGTTTTGGCCAAACTTGTAGTATTGTGCTAAACATAATTCCAAACAGTAGTACCAAGCTTAATATCAAGGTAGCAGTCTCATATATCCAATGTAGGATACCGTTCATATCTTTTGTTTGGTTCCAGATAATAGGGGTGTTCAAACCGAACCGGAAAATCGTATCGAACCGAAAAACTAAACCAAACCGATTAAAAAATCCGACTAGATATGGTTTGACTTGGTTTGATATTGAGTACATACTTACAACTGCCAACTATGAAACATGACACTATTTGGTTCACAAGCAGAGCCATATATATGTCTCTAGGAAGAATTCACTAAGCTTGCTGCACCTTTTTATTTTTGGCCCCCCTTACCTTTACCCATATCAATAGTTAATAATTTCTCAAATTTATTGGAGTACTCCTAGTCAAATTTGGATTTCCAAAACATAGTAATTCACATAAATAAGGGCGAGTAGTAAATTAAACCCTTAATTAATATTTTAAAATGCATATTTGATAAGGGGTTATTACCTAGCTCTACTATATTAGAAAATTTATTTATTTATTTTCTCTATGTTTTCTAGTTTTTAATAAGTATCTAGGTTTTTTTTTAAAAATTATATACATTACTCCTTAAAAGGCTCCCGCCCTATTATTAGTGCCTTCAACAATTCCTTCTCCTCTTTTCTCTCTCTTTTTTAAACATCAAAATCCCTTAATATACATATAGAATCTCCATCTTCTCTCATTCCACCGTTGCCGATAACTTTATATTATTAAAAAATCGGCAATTGCATTGTTCTTTTGCTAGAAGAATGGACAACATTAAAAATGGTGAAACATTCAGATTGTTGCCAGAATTAATCCCAATGCCTTTTCGTTAAAAAGTTGTGAATTCAACATTCATATTTTTAGATTCTGTGATTTATTTGGATTGGATATTCTTGTAAATGATTGAGAATATACTTAGAAGTTTATATCTCAATTTTGAGAGAGATTAGTTGAGTATAAAATTGGTTTTATGTGAAATTTAATATTGAAATTCGAAAAAGAAGAATTTGTAGAAATTGTATGATAACGGTATCATAATTGTATTTGAATTGTATCATATACATTAATGCCTAAAACATAACTGTATCATGCTTAAATCACAGACGTTAACTTGTATCTGGTACATTAATACCCAAAATAATACATGAGACAAAACTAATAAATTGATATACAATTATCATATATTTGTGATACAAATAGTGAAATTGGTCACGAACTCACAACTACTCGTAATAATATATAATAAATATACAATTATTATACATTTGTGATACAATTCCTGCAACAATTATGATACATATATAATTATAATACAATCGCGATGCATTTCTGAAAAATTGTGATACAATTATGATCTTCATCTTTTTCAATTTTCAATAACAACTCTACACTAAAAAGATAATATAACCATATTATAACTATAATAGTATTGTATCAAGTATTATTTTGAATATTAATATATTATATACAAGTCAAATAAATTTTTTGATACAATTTTGGTATAATTCTAAAACAAATATGGTACAATTATCATATAATTCAAAAAAAATTACATATCGATGAAGAGAGCAGCTGCAAATTGAAGTTCAATACCGTAACATTTTAGCGGAGAGATAGCAATGGGAAGAAATCTATAAAAATTCATATAATGATTCTTATTGTTAGTGAAGCCATTGTTAATGTAGAGTAAAGCTTGAAAAAGAGACAAAATAAAGAAAGCAAATAATATTTTAGAACAATATTCTGAATTTTGTTTGTATTGTATCAATAAGAAAGAGAGATTTTGGGTGATCAATAAGAAAGAAAGAAATTGAGTTTGAAAACCTTTGAAAAAGAAAAAGACGACAATTTTGGGGGATGGGGTATAAAAAATAAGAAAAATTTTGGGTGATTATTAAGAAAGAGAAAATATTTTTGAAATCCTTTGAAAAAAGAATACAATATTAAATGTAAGGGATTTATTGGAAATGAAAGTGAGTGTCTATGTAATTAAGGTTGGTTGTGGGGCGGGGCGGGGCAGGTGCGGGCAGGTTTGGGTTAACTCGCAAGAATTTCAACTCGCCTTGTCCTGCCTCACATAGTTATTTTTTGTTTTCAACCCGCCTTGTCCCCGCCCCGTTTAAATTTTATCCTATTATTTTTCTTTTTTATTACTTATTTTTTTCTAAGATAAACTAGTTTGACATTTATTATTATTTTAAAATGATGAGTTTAATATTATTCAAGCACTTATGTTTTTCTTTTGTCGTCCAGTGAAAATTGTACATTGTCCATGAAATAAGACAGACAAGATTCTATTTTGTTTTTCAGTTCGTTCTTCCTCAATTAGGAATCTTTAGTTAGTAGAGAGAAGAAAACTTGCAAATGGGTACATGAGGATCAAAAGGAAATGGAGTAGTTCTACTATTACCATAAACCACCAGTCAGTTGATAATTTTAAGAGGACATAATAACATAAGTTATAGGGTAGGGATGGAACAAAATAAATCCTAGAAATACAAACCATCCGGCCATCCCTATTAACGGTTCGTAACTTTAGTGTTTGTCGATATGAACATTGATGAATAGTAATCATATATTTTTTGAATACCAAAAATATTAATGAAAATATAAATAATTACAAGATGCAAAAATTAGAATGCTTTCTTTGGACAGAAACCTAAAATAATTTTGTGTAACGACCCGACCGGCCGTTTTGAGCTCTTGCGCATCGTTCGGCGGTGAGGCCTTGAGCAGCTTCATTTCAGGTATTATGACTTGTACGCATGGTCGAAATTGAAATTCGGAAAGTTCGGAGTTAAATTGGAAAGAAAGTTCTCATTTTGAAAGCTTTAAGCTGGAAGAATTGACTAAGATTGGATTCTTGAGTAAACTACCTTGAAATCGTGATTTGAAGGTTCCAGCAGGTTTGTATGATGATTTTAGACTTCGGCATATGTTTGGATCGGGTTTTGGATGACCTGGGAACGTTTCAGCGCCTATTATGAAAGTTAGTATTTTGGAAGAATTTCATAAATTTGAGTTGAAGTGCATTTTAATATTATCGATTTCCGTTTGGGATGCCGAGTCAAGGAATAGCTCCGTATGGTGATTTTGATACTAGGAGCCCGCCCGGATATGGATTTGGAGGTCCGTAGGTCATTTCAGGTTCATTTGGCGAAAGTTAGAAATTTGAAGGTTTTTGAGAAGTTTGACCGGTAGTAGACTTTTTGATACCGAGGTTGGATTACGATTCCGGAAGTTGGAGTAGGTCCGTAATGTCGAATATGACTTGCGTGCAAAATTTGAGGTCAATCGGATGTGATTTTGATAGGTTTCAGTATCGAATGTAGAAATTTGAAGTTCTAGAGTTCATTAAGTTCGAATTGGGGTGTGATGCGTGATTTTAGTGTTGTTTGATGTGATTAGAGGCCTCGAGCAGGTCCGCATAATGTTTGGAACTGAATGGTATAATTGGATGGGGCCCGGGGGGCCACAGTTGAATTCCGGGTGGTTAACGGAACGAATTAGGAATTTGAGGAAGAGCTGAGGCAGCTGATATCTGGTGTAACTGCACCTACGAGGTTTTGGCAGTAGGTGTGTAGCCGCAGAAGCGGCCAAAGGAGATAGAAGCGAAAGCCATCGCAGGTGCGCATTGTCCATTGCAGAAGTGGTCTATGCAGATGCGGCCTTTTTGTCCGCAGGTGCGAGCTTTTGCTGGGCAGCGAGGACCACAGGAGTAGGATTTTGACCGCACCGGCGGAGCCGCAGAAGCGGTTGTTGGGCCGTAGGTGTGAAAGTTGGTTGGGCAGTGAGGTTTCTTCCATTATTCACTTGGCAGAGGCGGTTTTTGAGAGCTTCAATGAGGGATTTTCATCAAGCAACACAAGGTAAGTGATTCTCACATATTGCAAGTTAGATACATGGATTCTATAAGGATTTGAGCATGAAAATTTGTAAAAATTGTGGGGTTTTGGTAGAAACCCTAAAATTTGATTTTTTTTTAGTTTGAGCACGAAATTGGACATGAAATTGAGAATACGTTATATATTTGAGTTCGTGATATTATGGGTAAAGTTCATTTTCGAAATTAGGATACGTGGGCCCGAGGGCGATTTTATCGACTTTTCAAACGGAGTTGGAAATTATTGTAAATAGGATTATAATGAGTATTAGAGTATATATTTATGGATTTCTCATTTATTGACTAGTTTTGGAGCGTTGTACGTCGATTTGAGTAGTTTGAATGACTTGGGAGCCGGCTATGGAACTTCGGATCAATGTCAGTCTCCTTTCTAACTTTGTAAGAGGGAATTAATCCCATAGGTGAACTAAATTAATATATGCTTCTATCTGTGGGGGCCTACGTACGCACGAGGTGACGAGAGTCTGTACGTAGCTACTAATTATGCTTATGTCCAGTTCTAGGTCTACACCATAATTTGCTGATACCGTTATTTGATCTTGTTATTTACTTGCCTTGAAAGGAAGTTAGATTGAGTATGCTTATTAAACGCCTTGAAAAGAGTTGAAATTGAGTATTTTGAGACTTGAAAGTTTTCATTTGGATTTCATATGTTGAAAAGAAACAAAGAATATTATAATAATAATTATTTGAGAAATTTTATGTGTAACTGCGTCACAAATATATTCCGCAAGCGGAATAAATTTTTAGTACTCTCATGGGAGCCGGTCGTTCACCTCGGTAGGTTAAATAGATGCATCTATGGTTTGTGTTGTTCAACCCTCGGCAGTGCACAATTTATAATTATATGTTGGTTCGCGACGTTCGACCCTCGGCATTGCACAATTTAGACTTATGTTGGATCGGATCGTACGACCTCGGCATGATTTGCGCATGATTTGATTGATTGCTTCGGAGTTTATAATAATTGATATTACCTCATTGACCTAAGAGACAACAACAACACAATAATAACAAACTCAGTATGATCCTAACGGGTGGGGTCTGGGGAGGGTAGTATGTACGCAGACCTTACCCCTACCTAATGTAGTTAGAGAGGTTGTTTCCAATAGACCCTCGGCTTAGGAAGGACAAGAAGAAGAAGAGGAAACCAAGGAAGGAAGAAAGAAGGAAGAGAAAAGAAAAAGGGAGAGATAAAGGATAAGTAGTATCAAAGAATAGCAATAGGGAATACAATACCTTAGGCGAATAAAACCACATAACGTAATAAAAATCTAAGAATATGAAGGGAAATTCATGCTACTAAGACTATCAGTGAACAACTAAAAACTACCCACTAACCTTCTACCTTAATCCTCGACCTCCACACTCTTCTATCAAGGGTCATGTCCTCCGTGAGCCGAAGCAGCGCCATTTTTTGTCTATTCACCTCTCCCCAATACTTCTTAGTTCTACCTCGACCTCTTTTCAAACTATCCATGGCCAACCACTCACACCTCCTGATATGGACATCAATGCTCCTTCTCTTAACATGTCTGAATTATCTCAGCCTCGACTCCCGCATCTTGCCCTCCACGGAGGCTACTCCCACTCTGTCCCGGATAACTTCATTCTTAATCCTATCTCTCCTAGTACACCCACGCATCCATCTTAACATCCTCATCTCTGCTACTTTTATCTTCTGCCTGTGGGAGTTCTTGACTGGCCAACACTCAACCCCATACATCATAGCGAGTGTGAGCACGTGATTTTTGCCCTATATGAGAATTACTCCAAAAAATTCAAAATAAAATATTTTTTGTGTTGTGTGTGATTTTTTGTGGATTTTTGTGTTATTTTTTTCGTATTATTTGCATTTCTCTGTGCGTGTTTATTTGTTAAATTATATAAAAATACAAAAATATGTTGCGTTTATATTTAGGATTTATTAGGAGAAATTAAGTTTTATTTCACAAAATTACAAGAAAATAATATGCTTTACATTTTAGCATTTAAAGGTCTAGTTGTGTGATTTTATTTCAAATTGATATTTAATGGTGTGTTAATTGTTAGTAGAAGTTAATTAGTATTTTATAAGTTAATTTGATTTTATAATGTAATTTAGAATTTCGGATTTTAATAAATTAGGAATTAAAAGGAAAGAAATGGAAACATAAAGAGAAAACTGGACTGGGGCATCTAAAACCTGATCAAATCCAGGCCCAAAACGCCCCTACACCCGGTCCAATTTGATCGGCTTTAGAGGCAAGCAAAACGACGCCGTTTAGGCATCTCAGATCTCAACCGACCATTCCTCTCAATCCAACGGTTGAGATCCCATCTCCCCTACCCGTTTAAACGACCCGATCCACTACCATCCACCAGACCCGACCCCTCATTAAACCCAAACGACCCCGTTTCTACACCAAACGACCCCGTTCCGTCTTCACCAATTAATCCAAGCCGTTAAGATCATTTGATCTAACGGCTTGAATTAATTGAGTTATTTTAACATATCCAGTCCCCCCCCAAACCCTCCTCACTCATTCCATTCCCCAAACGACCCCTTCATCTCTGAAAGGGATGAACGAGAAAAAACCCTAGCTGCCCCCGTTCCCCTCGCCTGAAAACCCGGCAGCGCTGGCTCCGATGCCCGCCAAACTTACACCCCTGAACCGCCCTGATCCCCCCTCTCCAAATCCTTACCCCTTTTACATCGAATCATCCCGTAGCTTCTCGAATCTTCAATCGAAGATTCGAGCAAAAAACAAAACAACCCTAATCTGCCCCAAAATCACACCGGACCTTCCCCTAGCCTCCCTCGTCACCAAACTATAGCTGGTTTGGCTCGAATAAAACCCGAACCGCTAGAATCCCAATTCGAGCCCAAGAACACTAGAAAATTAGAGCTCGGATTTCTGTCCAAATTGAAGGATTTGGGTTGTTCAATGGACCTTAGTCGAAGTGTTCTCAGTTGAGAACACTCGATTAAGGCCCGTTTGGCCTCAAAGTTTCAAGTCCGAAATTGGTCCGAGCCCGTTTGGATTTCTGATTTTTTCCTTTCAAGGTATTGCTTCTTCCTTTCTTCTATCTTTATTTTGTTGTTAGTTCATTTTTTTTTGTTATTTTTGTTTTTTTTTTATCTTTTGCGATTTTTGTTAACTTTTCTGTTCTTCTCCTTAAGACCTTTTATTTGGTCGATTTGTTTGCTTCTGTTTGTTTATTAATTGTGTTTGTTATAGAATACATATTCGTTTCGATTAATATCGTCGAATAATTAGTTTCGTATTTCCCCTGTTTTGCCCGAAAACTGTGAATCACTGGGTTGTATGTCGATTGTTTGTTATCGATTATATAAGTTGTAATCGATTAAATGAATGTCGTCGATTAGTTGTATAGGTTTATTTGTTAGAACAATGTGACAGTAATGTTATTAATACTGTCTAAATTGGTCCGAACCATTGCTTGAATTAAAGTCTGGATCGTTTATAGCTGTAATTAGGAAAGTGAATTGGTTATAGCTGTAATCCTGATAAAAGTTCAGAGTTTAGTTAAGTGGCCTGCCAATTTAACACTCAATGCACCCTTGAACTAATGAATTAATTAATTAAAAGGGGATCTATAGTGCAAAATACATCCTGGCTAATGTCTTTAGAAGTGGGAAGTCAGAAACCAGAGTAATTTAATGATAAAAGCTGAAAATGCACATGAGAATGGTAGTGGAACCTGCTGTACAGTAGGATATTCACTACATTTTGAACTCCAGAACTTAAAAAAATGAGGAGTCCCATGCCTAGACAAACTGAAGTGGAAAGAAAATAGAAGGAATAACATGGATCTGATCAGTTTTAAATAATTGGACAGGCTGTAGGGAGAGTTAGTTGGGTTATATAAGAGTAATTCCAGAACAGTTAAGGGGAGGTCTTTTTTTTCCCTTTAGTTTGAAATCAGAAAAGTCTTTGGAGAGAAAAGAACTGTTCCATTATTCCCTCTTGAGTTTATCTTCCAATCTATGACTAAATTTCAGTTTCTATAAGCCTCTCAAAAGATCAGAATATAGTCTGAGCTAGGATTTTATCCAGTGATACCATTACTTCTGTTTTGAGAAGCAGAAACAGTCCAAAGCTCTTGTCTTCTATTCTATAGTGGGGTATTAAAAACATTTGATTTGGTTGTTGATCTGTTGGAGTACTGCTTGTTTGGCCGTGTGGGTTTTTAAAGCTGGTTCTAAGTTTGGTGGATTCTAAGCTGTGTTCCTTTGCTACTGTTGGTTCTGCTGTTTGTCTGCTGTGTTTGAGCTGCTACCGATCTCTCCTTTCTTCATTTCTGTTGTTGAATTCTAGGTACACATTTCTGAGACTGTGTTGATATGGCTTCCTCTGTTGACAATAAAATCGAAGAAGCTTAAGCTCTACTGTTGAACTGCCATTTGAACTATTCTGTTATACTTGGGATGTTACAATTAAATTAGGACTGTTCTAAATTACAATGGATTTTGTACTATTAACTTGGAATGTTTGAGACGTAGTTGTTTTAATTAATTGTTAGTTCAAATGCACAGAACTCAAATACATCTCAAGTTGGAATTGATTCAATGACTTGATATGTATTAAGTGTTGATGACCGAATATTTGACTGTTAGGAGTAGATAATTTTTTGCAGTCATTCGCTGAAATGGTTTCATGATAATGCTATAGTTATTTCCCTGATTGTTGCCTCATGTATTTGACTAGGAAGTAATTCAGTAGTGAATCAACACTTCCGTCTCATGTTTGTATAAATGGTATTGAGTCGCTGGGGTTGATTCAATTTGAGCTTGTATTAATCTGAAAACGTAGGGTAATCATGGCCATATCTAGTTCTGCTTGAATGTCACATGCTTGTGTAAAAAGTCATGACTAGAATAAATCATGATTACTTGTAATCAAGTCGTTCATTAGCTCCTTGGGTAACATAAGCTGAAACAACTTCAGTGGCATTTGTTTTATGAGAATTGAAACGTTACTGGGGTTCAGCAGCCCACTTCGAGCGTTATAGGCTCCTAGGCCAAAATGAACGACCTAGGCCCAAGTCTGATTTGCATATTCGTTAGGGGCCTGGGTCTATGTTGCGATTATGCCCGTTTTGTTTAAAGGTTTAAATGTATAGTTTTAACATAATAAAGCTGTTTAAAGTTAATAAAAGCACATAATTTATAACATGTATTAAAATCAGATATTTTATCCATTTATAACAGTTTAAGCGACCGTGCTAGAACCATGGGATCCGGGGGTGCCTAACACTTTCCCTCGGGTCAACATAATTCCTTACTTAGAATTTCTGGTTCGTAGGCTTCATTTGAAAAGTCGAAAATTTTTCCTCGATTTGGGATTTAAATAAATCGGTGACTTGGGACACTGTAATTTATTCCAAGTGGCGACTATGAAAAACATAAATGATCCCATTTTGAATATTGTCACTTTAAATGGAAAAACTCCCCTCGTATTTACCCTCCGGGGTGGGTGCGTAAAAAGGAGGTGTGACAGCTCTGGCGACTCCGCTGGGGAAACAAAACCAGAACCACTGGTTCAGGGTTTAAGAATTCGAGCTTTGAATAATTGTTGTATTTGGCTTATTTATTATCTGATCTTTATTATATGTTTGTCTTAATGTGATAAATGTTGCTTCTACCGCTTTGATATTTTGTGAACTGTATATAAAAACTGTGCCGATACCCATTTCTCCTCTGAGTCTTCTTGAAATTAAAATTGGGCATTTGCTTGACATAGCCCGCTTTCTTTGAGATAGCCGAGGTGCTTGGCACCCGGTGAAGGATTTTTAGTCACATATGTTTTAGGCGGGGAGCACCACCAGTTAAGCCGGAAAGCAATGCTACCGGTACACTGACCCTCCTCGACTCGAGTTGTCC
>MU726020.1:87337-103689 GCA_026770625.1 Nicotiana glauca
TTGATGCCCAGTGGCATCAAACTATCATTAATAGTTATGTATTTTTTTAAATATAAATTCATATTTTTAATATTTTTTAATAATTTAATTGTATTTTTATATTTAATAGGTACAACGGAATCTGACAAATTGATACAACGCCAGAAAAACTGGCGTTGTACATTAACAGTGTTAATGTACAACGCCAGTTTTTCTGGCGTTGTATATACAATTGTCTTTTTTTTTTTTTTAACTTAAAAATGCTTTTTGAGTTGTAAAAGAACCTATTTAGGTTCCCAACTCTACATAAATGTTGTATTACTATATGCATGAACAACGTACAGTTCTTTATTCTCCTTTTAGCAGTGTTCCTTCTTCTTTAGCAGTGTCTCTTTTTGCTTTTCCTTAAAAGATTCGTATACATCCACCCTCTCAAAGATAAAAAAAAGTAGTTAATTATCTCTAAAAAATCCATATCGTCCGTTCGAAAAACGTGTCTCAATTACAGCCAACTCCTCCTCCCCTGTCTTTTTCCCTATCCAAAAACCATCCCTACTTATTTTGTTCTACAAATGCTAACCAAGTGACACACTGGGCCATGGTCATGAAAGAGGTTGTAATTTAAATTTACAAATGTTTTATCATTACCCCCTCTGATCCATAATGACTGTCTTTTTTGCTTTTGTCACACCCTTTTAAAAAATACGAACTCCTAAAAAAAATATTCACTAAATTACCATTAATTAATTGTTAATTAATTGGGATATGTAAATAAGGGTAAATTTTGGAAAAATAAAATTAATTTCTACTTAATTAGGTAAAAGAACACCTATTTTGGACCAAAATTAAAAGGTCAAAAGATCACTTATCCATACCTGAGGAAGAATATTTTTTTGGGATTTTGTTAGTCAATCATATCATTTCCTTATTTTAGACACATAGAAGTGATTTATGTAATGTTACTCACTTCATTCGAATTTATGTGATATCATTTAACTCAGCATAGAAATTTTTTTTTTTTAAAAAAATAGAACTTGTTATTTCGCTATAAATAATTTTATTAAGGATAAATTTGTTAAAATTATGATGAAATAAAAGCAATATAGCAAGAACTATATGATTAACTAGAACTTAACATAAAACGGGAATGATAATATTAGAAGAGAGCATTTCTTCATTTCAGAGTGTCTCAAATAGGTTCATCAATGAACCTATATATAGACATAATTTGTTGTTACAAAGACAAACCCAAAACCTGTTATGAATACATAATCAATCCAAAACCTGCTACAGAAAGCATCCATCATTGCAAGTGGATGAATCCACTTGCAGAATTTATAACACCCACTCTTGGATGTCCAATAACAGATAACGTGCCTCGTTAAAACCTTGCTAAGAAAAAAAATCATATGGGAAAAACTCTTAGTGAAGGAAAAAGAGTACACATTTCTAGTAATACGCATTGTTTGTTGCCTCGTAGAACCTTGCTAGAAAAATTCAGTGCGATAAAACCTTAGCTAAGGAAAAAAGAGTACAATGCATATCTTACTCCCCCTGATGAAAACCTTGTTTCAAATATTTGAGTCTCCGCATTCCAATCTTGTATACCATCTTCTCAAAAGTTGAAGTTGGCAAAGATTTAGTGAATAAATTTACCGAATTATCACTTGAACGGATTTGTTGCACATCAATGCCACTATTTTTCTAAAGATCATGTGTGCAGAATAATTTTGGTGAAATGTGCTTCGTCCTATCTCTTTTTATAAATCCTTCCTTCCATTGGGCTATGCATGCAATATTGTTTTCATACAAAATTGTGGATCTTTTATCACATTCCAAACCATATTTTTCTCTAATAAAATGAATCATTAATCTCAACCATACACATTCCCTACTTGCTTCATAAATAGCTATTATCTCAGCATGATTTGAAGAAGTAGCAATAGTAAATTACTTTGTAGAGCGCCATGATATGACAATACCTCCATATATATACATATACCCGATTTGAGATCAAACTTTATGAGGATTAGATAATAGCCTGCATCTGTATAACCAACAAGATCTGCACTACCTTTGTTAGCATAAAAAAACCCATATCAAGAGTTCCCATTAAATAACGCAATATATGCTTAAACCCATTCCAGTGTCTCTATGTAGGAGAACGATTATATATTGCTAGTAAATTAACCTAAAATGCTATATCAAGCCTTGTAGCATTAGCAAGATATATAAGTGCTCCAATTGCACTAAGATAGGTATTTTAGGACCATGAAGTTCATCATCCTCTTTTGGGAATCGAACGAGTCTTTATTCACTTCAAGTGATCGAACAACCATTGATGTACTCAATGGGTGCACGCTGTCTATGTAAAAGCATTTTAAGACCTCTCTATATAGGTAGATTGCTGGACAAAGATCTCATCTGCAAAATGTTCAATTTGCAGACCAAGACAAAGTTTTGTCTTTCCAAGATCTTCCATCTAAAATTATTTCTTAAGATATTCAATTGCCTTTTGGAGCTCTTCTGGAGTTCCAATGAGATTTATGTCATCAACATAAATAACAAGTATAACAAATTAGAATGTTATTTTTTTTATAAAAATACACGGGACAAATAACATCATTTATGTAAACTTCTATCAACAAATATTCACAGAGAGGTTCAATTGAGGTATTGCGGCCGTGGTTAATTTTTTACGGTCCGCAGTTCCCTTCCGCGGTCGCGTTCCATTTTTTGTGGTATGTGGTGCTAATGAATTAGAGAATGGGTAGTCTAAATCCAACCTCTCCTCGATCCGCAGTTGATTTTTCGCGATCTGCGGTACAGCTTTCGCGCCCGAGTGTATTTTTCGCAGTCCGCGGCTTGCAGTTTTGTTTTGCACTGTCAATTATTTTTCTGCAATGCTTCTTCTAGTCTTTGTACTAACAAGTTCACCTAATATACTTGGAGATAATGGTTAAATCCAGAGGAGGTGCTGACAAACAAAAAGGAAAAGGGGCGTCCTCCCGGGGTAGGGGACAAGGAATGATCAAATTGACCCCATAAGTTCGGAAAGAAATTGGGGAAACTAGAAAACTCGTCAAAGCTGCATATAGAGCTGCTTCCCATTTTGAGGGAAGTGAGTATGTGCCTTCCCGTGAGGTTTCAGATTCTAATTCAATGCCGGAGTATGTACCCGACTTTTTGGAGAGACATAGGTTGAGAGATATACCTACCCCTCGTGACTCTCCCACTGCTCGTGCTTCAGTTCAAGTTTCTTCTAAGTTGTCTGAGGGCTCAGCAGATAGCAGTGATAGTGTAGCCTCTTCTTCACCTATGGCTTCATCACCTGGAGAGGATCCCGTCGATGATGAGGTACCGATGAAGAAGGAGGGGGTGTGCCCTAAAACGGGGGTGTGGAAAGAACTAGAAACCCCGAGGTGTGGCTAAGGTGTGAACTTCTTACTCAGGTAGCATATGGCCTGTTCCTTTCTTTCTATCTCGTCATATTGTCCCAAAACGTATCCGAAGGCTCTATCTAACACCGATATATAGAGTAGCAAAGGTCGCCCCGGTTCTGGGGGGACCAAAACTGGTGGGGCGGATAAGTACTCTTTGATTTTGTCGAAGGCCCTCTGATAATCCTATGTCCAGCTTGTTTCGACATCTTTCCTCAGCATTTTGAAGATGGGTTCACATATGACTGTTGGACTGTGCTATGAATTGACTGATATAGTTGAGACGTGCTAGGAAGCTCATCACGTCCTTTTTGATCCTAGGAGGCGATAATTCCTGAATAGCCTTGACTTTAGACGGATCCAACTCGATCCCTCGACGACTAACAATGAATCCCAATAACTTCCCCGGAGAAACCCCGAATGCACACTTTGCAGGGTTCAGTTTCAAGTTGTACCTCCTCAACCTGTCAAAGAACTTTCTCAAGTTTGCTATGTGGTCTGCGACCCTCTTGGATTTGATAATGACATCGTCCATATATACCTCTATTTTCTTGTGTATCATATCATGGAATATGGTTGTCATGGCTATCATGTAGGTAGCCCCAACATTCTTTACACCAAATGGCATCATCTTGTAGCAGTATACCCCCCAAGGTATGATAAAAGCTATTTTCTCCACGTTTTCTTCGTCCATCCAGATATGGTGATAACCCGCTATGCAATCCACAAAGGATTGGAGTTCATGCTTGGCACAATTATCGATCAAAATATGTATGTTTAGCAGTGAAAAGTCGCCTTTAAGACTTGATCTGTTTAAATCTCGATAGTCAACACATACCCTGACTTTCCCATCTGTCTTTGGAACTGGCATAATGTTGGCTAACCAAGTTGGGTACTCATCCACCCTGAGACTTTGGCTTTGATCTATTTGGTAACTTCCTCCTTGATTTTCAGGCTCATATCTGGTTTGAACTTTCGAAGTTTCTACTTTACTGGCAGGCACATGGGATTAGTAGGCAATTTGTGAGCCACTATAGACGTGCTTAAGCCGGTGATGTCATCATATAACCATGCAAAAATGTTCTCATATTCCATTAGAAAATGGATGTATTCTTCCTTCTCTGCTGGTGACTAGTGAATGTTGACGCGAGTCTCCTTGGTGGTATCGGCGTCTGATAACTAGGGATTTTGACGCATTTTATACTCCTTCTTGCTTCTTCTTTGATTAGAAATTCATACAAAATAGTCCCAAAAAGGCTCACAAGTTGTACTTGATTGTAGGTTTGATCAACAAAAGGACAAGATGTCAAAGATCAGCTCAAAAGGAGTGAAACTTGCACAAGTGCCAAAGACAAGACAAGCTCAGGCAAAACAGGCCTAGTGCGGCCGCATATCACTTTGTGTAGTCCGCAATAGGAGCTTCAGAGAGGTCGATT
The DNA here is from genome assembly GCA_026770625.1 of Nicotiana glauca. NCBI lineage: Eukaryota > Viridiplantae > Streptophyta > Magnoliopsida > Solanales > Solanaceae > Nicotiana > Nicotiana glauca. The sequence goes on from MU726020.1 coordinate 92,193, forward strand.
CCAAGGCAAAAAGGCAAAAAGCCGCACTAGGATTTGTGTGGTCCGCACTAAGACCAATGCGGCCACACTTGATTCTGTGCAGTCCGCAGAGCCAAGATTCAGAGAATGCCGGTTTTGAGTTTTCAAGCCAATGCGGTCCGCAGTCCATTATGTGCGGTTCGTGACACCAAGGTTCAGAGAGCTATTTTTCAAGTCCAAAGCCCTAGTGCGGACTGCGGTCCGCACTAACCCCGTAGGGGCATTTTTGTCTAGATTTTTCAGCCTAGTATAAATAGCTTCTTTTTCCATTTTTAGGGTATCATATATTGTAATTAAGCAGCTGGGCTCGTGGGTTCGACTTTCTAAGCCATTTTGGGCAATTTTATCTACTTTTGATAATTGAATCTTGTTATTTAACTTAGTGATTAATTAATATGAGTTTGTTTTCATCTATTTCTTGTTTTTCTTCTCTAAATATGAGTAGCTAGACCTATAAGCTAGACCTATGGCCCAACCCTAGTATGGGCAATTGATGGATCTTGTAATTTAGGGCTAAATTGACTATGGGTATTCGTTATTTGGGCCAATTTCATGGTAAATTGCTGAATTAGTGGTTGCAAACACTAGTTTGTGTTGAGTTGACTTAAGCTCTTATTGAAAAAGAGAGCCTAAGTCTCCGAAATTAGTCCAACATGAATTGGGGCGTATTCAAGAGATTGATAGCCCCAATTAAAGGGCCCCAATTGAAGGGTTAAACCTCGAGAGAGTGATACCCGACTTGAACCCTAGTTGTTTGTGCAAATTTACATACCCAATTGGTCTTGAGAAAGCTAATTTGGGCAAAATCACTCGAATCACCGAGAGGTATAGAGTGGGTAAAGTCGTGCAATGGTTATATCATACTCCCCAAATATATCAAACATGCCTTAGATTCAAGTACCCATCAATTGACCATCTAGGCGGAAGTCACTACCCTAGTGCCTTTTAAACTATTTGAACAACCCGTAGCATTATAACTCTTAGTTTATTCTAGTTTAAATTAGCATAGTAATTGATAAAATTAGAAGTTAAACAAAAATCCCAAAAATGATTAGAAGTGTAATTTGGAACACATACACAACTCTATACTAGATAGATACTTGATTACAAATTCTAGCTCTCTGTGGATATCGATCCCGACCCTAAATCGGGTAAAAGCTGCTCCGACCCTCTTGCTACTTAATTAGTAGTGCAGAGTAAGCCGCGATCACTTTTTGGCACCGTTTCCGGGGAGCTAACGGTTTTGGCTATCTATTTAGTTAGATTTGTGTTTTGTTCTTCTTTCCTTCTCGTTACTAATTTATTTGTATCAATACTTCAGGTACCAAAATGGCATTAAATGCTAATGACCCTCTTGGAACTATGAATGCGGGGGATGAGGTAGATGCCATTGGAGATGAAGAGGTACCTCTTGTACCTCAAGGACAACGTAGAGGCTGTCAGGACAATGCAAATGACAATATTTCAGACCTTCCTCCGCCACCTCTAAGAGTTCTTCCCAATCAAAGCTATGCAAGTGCTATTGTTTCGCCCCGTATCCATGCGGGCAATTTTCAAATAACCAACATGATGCTAACATTGTTGGAGCAGTGTGGGTACTTCACGGGTGCTCCCACTCAAAATTCTTACAAACATCTCAAGAGGTTTATGGATACCTGTTGGAGGAGCAAGCATACCAATGTGTCCGAGGATGCACTTCGATTGAGGCTTTTTCCTTTCTCACTTAAGGGGAAAGCATTGGATTGACTTGAGCGACTTCCCAACCATTCCATCACAACTTTGGATGAGTTGGCGGATAAGTTCATTTCCAAATTTTTCTCACCAGGGTACATGGCAGCACCACGGGATGAGATCTTAGCCTTCAAGTAGGAGCCTACCGAACCATTGCATGAGATTTGGGAGCGATATAGAACTATGGTGAAGGAATTCCCCAAAAATGATATGACAGAGGCGATGATACAACAAACCTTCTATCGGGGCATCAATATAATGAATCAATGCATAGTGAACCAATTGGCTGGGGGTAATTTCATGAAGCTGCCTTATGATGAAGCTTATGCTATTCTTGATGAAATGGCTGACACATCCTCCACTTGACAAAGTAGAGCCAGTGTGCCTTAGGGTGACCCCACGGTCACTCATTTGCACAAAGAACTACATGACCATGGACAGGCTATAGAAGAACTTACAACAACAATGAATCAACTAGCAAAGGCATAGTTGCAACAAGTCCAAAATTCTCGCCAAGTGAATGCTATGGAGGGTGTTAACATGCTAGTGAACCAAAGAAGGCGAAGAGGTCAACAGAACCAAGGGAATTCGGATCAATTTGACAATGATGGTAATGGATTTCAAGATGATGGCTATGATGAGCAAAATAAAGAGGTGCAATATGTGGATAATTACGAAGGCCAAAGAGGCAATTCTTCAAACCAACAACAACAATGGCGATCCCAGGGTAATTGGAACAATCAACAACAAGGCAACCATAATTGGAATAATCAACATCAAGGGAACAATAATTGGAATAATCAAAATAACAACCGCAACAATCAAGGAAACTGGGGCAACAACAACAATTGGGGTGGAAGCAACAACAACCAAGGTGGGTGGAACAATAATCAAGGAAATCAGGGGCAAGGCTTTCAAAGGCCCCCAATGTACCAACAAGCGAGCAATCCCCCGCCTTTTCCTTACCAGGGTCCTAGTTCATCCAAAAATGAAATAGGTAGAATTGAAATAATGTTCGAACAAATGATGAAAAAGAATGCGGACTCCGATGCACAATTGGCTTCTCACAATACTTCAATTAGGAATTTGGAGGTGCAGCTAGGTCAAATCTCTCAGTCCTTGAATACACGCCCTAAGGGTGCTCTACCAAGTGATGCGGTAGTGAACCCGAAGTATGGGAACAATCATGTTATGACGGTAATTACAAGGAGTGGAAGAGCGGTGATATGAATGCCTCCAAACAAAAGCAAGTTTTGGGTGATGAAGTTGAGTTGCAAGAAGATGAAGTTTCAATGGTGGTTGAGAATGTGAATCAAGAAGTAAGGATTGATATTCAAGATGCCGAGGTAGAAACGCAAAATGACGTGAACCCATCTAGGGAACACGTAATTGACATGCCAGAGCCGGTTGTGCCAAAATCCAAGGCACCCTTGCCTAGGCCCCCTCCACCTTATCCTCAAAGGCTAGTCAGGCAGAAGAATGAGAATCAGTTTAAAAAGTTCATTGACATGATGAAGAGCCTATCCATCAATGTGCCTTTAGTGTAGGCTTTGGAGCAAATGCCTGGCTATGCTAAATTCATGAAAGATTTGGTTACAAAGAAAAGATCCATGGACTGTGAAACTATCAAGATGACCCACCAAGTTAGTGCTATAGTACATTCAATGGCTCCAAAATTGGAGGATCCCGGTGCTTTCACAATCCCTTGCACTATTAGGAGTGCAGACTTTGCTAAAGCTTTGTATGACCTAGTGGCTAGTATAAATTTGATGCCCTACTCAGTTTTCAAGACTTTGGGTATTGGGTCACCAAGTCCAACTTCCATGAGATTGCAAATGGCAGATAAATCAATGAAGCGACCATTGGGTATAGTTGATGATGTGCTTGTCCGGGTGGACAAATTTATCTTGCCAACTGATTTTGTGATCTTGGATTGTGAGGTAGACTATGAAGTTCCGATCAAATTGGGGAGACCTTTCCTTGCTACGGGAAAGGCTCTAGTAGATGTGGAATCATGGGAACTCACTTTTAGGGTGGGTGATAAAAAGGTAGTTTTTCATGTGTGCAAATCAATAAAGCAGCCCAATTGTACCAAAGTGTGCTCATTTGTGGATCTAGTCACGACTGTGATAATTGATGATACTAGTGTAATGATCAATTTTGAGGACCTTTTAGAGGCCGTATTGTTGAATCTTGATGTCAATGATGATGCGGGCCGAGTGGAGTGCGTGAATGCTTTATAGAGAATGGGCTCTTATTCTTATGAGCCTAGGAAACTCTCTTTGGATTTTGAAAATAGAAAGACGCCTCCAACAAAGCCTTCAACTGAGGAACCCCCGGTGTTGGAGTTGAAGCCATTACCTCCACACCTCAGGTATGAATTCTTGGGCTCTAATTTAACTTTACCAGTTATTCTTTCCTCTTGTCTTACTAACATGCAGGTAGATGCCACATTGGCGGTGCTAAAAAAGCAAAAAAGGCAATTGGATGGACTCTAGTTGATATTCAGGGAATAAGCCCCGCATTCTGTATGCACAAGATTATTTTGGAAGATGATACAAAACCCTCCTTGGAACATCAAAGGAGGTTGAACGAGGCAATACACGGAGTTGTGAAAAAAGAGGTGATCAAGTGGTTAGATGCCAGCGTGGTGTATCCTATCTCAGACAGCTCATGGACTTCACTGGTGCAGTATGTGCCGAAGAAGGGTGATATGACTGTGGTGACCAATGGTAATAATGAACTTATTTTAACTCGGATAGTGACCGGATGGAGGGTGTGTGTGGACTACCGCAAGCTGAACAAGGTGACCCAAAAGGATCATTTCCCATTGCCTTTCCTAGACCAGATGCTTGATCGTCTTGCTGGGCGTGCCTTCTATTGTTTCTTGGATGGTTATTCAGGGTACAATCAAATTTTGATAGCTCCCAAGGATCAGGAGAAGACAACATTTACTTGTCCATATAGCATATTTGCTTTCTCTCGGATGCCCTTTGGGTTGTGCAATGCACCGGCAACATTCCAACTGTGTATGATGGCCATTTTCACCGATAGAGTGGAAGATATTTTGGAGGTTTTCATTGAAGACTTCAGTGTTGTGGGTGATTCATTCGATGAGTGTTTGAACAATTTGGATAGAGTTTTGGCCCGATGTGAAGACACCAATCTTGTGCTAAATTGGGAAAAAGGCCACTTCATGGTTGAGGAGGTCATAGTTTTGGTTCATAAAATTTCAAAGAATGGTATTGAGGTTGACAAAGCCAAAATTAAGGTGATTTCAAGACGTCCTTCCCCCCCACTTCTGTCAAGGGGCTTAGAAGTTTTCTTGGGCAGGTGGGGTTCAACCGGTGATTTATCAATGACTTTTCGAAGGTAGTAAATCCCTTGTGTAAGTTGCTAGAAAAGGATACAAAGTTTGTGTTTTATGAGGGATGTATGAAAGCCTTTGAAATTCTCAAGCATAAGTTTACCGCAACCCCGACCATTACCGCACCTAATTGGAGCTTGCCTTTCGAGCTCATGTGCGACGCGAGTGATGTTGCGGTTGGGGCAGTTTTGGGGCAAAGAGTGAATAAATTGTTTCATCCGGTGTACTATATGAGCAAGACAATGAACGAGGCTCAAAGCAACTACAGGGTAACTTAGAAAGAAGTGTTAGCTATTGTTTTCGCAATGGAATTTTTTTGGCTATATCATGTGGGAGCCAAAGTCATAGTGCACACTGATCATGCAGCTCTTAGATACTTGATGACAAAGAAAGTCTCCAAAGCTAGACTGATGCGATGGGTCCTATTACTTCAAGAGTTTTATTTAGAGATTGTGGGCCAGAAAGGTAGTGAAAACCAAGTGGCAGATTATTTGTCCTGCTTGGAAGAGGAAGGAGGGTCGCGTGATGGCCTAGAGATCAATGATGCATTTCCCGATGAGCAACTACTTTCTGTGTCAATGAGTGATATGCCATGGTATGCAGACATTGATAATTTCCTTATGACTGGCATCATCCCGTGTGAGCTCTCTTATAACCAAAGGAAGAAGCTCAAATGGGATAGTCTAGACTTCTATTGGGACGAGCCATACTTGTTCAAGATTTGCACCGACGGAGTGATTCGGAGGTGTGTACCTGAGGAGGAGAAATTTAGCATCCTAGAGGCTTGTTATTCCTCCCCCTATGGTGGCCATCATGGAGGGGCGAGGACAGCTTCAAAAGTTCTGACTTGTGATTTTTATTGGCTAACCTTGTTCAAAGATGCAAGTGATATAGTAAAAAGGTGTGATCAATGTCAACAAGCAGGCGGGATTTCCAAGAAAGATGAGATGCCTCTAAACACCATTCTCGAAGTGGATGTCTTTGATGTATGGGGTGTCGATTTTATGGGCCCTTTTGTAAGCTTATGTGGAAACACCTACATTCTTGTAGTGGTTGATTATTTCAAAAGGGGTTGAGGCCATGGCGTTGCCCAGCAATGAAGCTAGGAGTGTGGTGGCATTTCTAAAGAAGAACATTTTCACAAGGTTTGGCACTCTTTGGGCAATTGTTAGTGATGCAGAATCGCATTTTTGTAATATAGCTTTTGATGCCTTTCTTTCCAAGTATGGTCTCAACCACAAAGTGTCTACGCCTTATCATCCTCAAGCAAGTGGCCAGGTTGAAGTGTCCAACAGGGAGATCGAGAGCATTTTGTCCAAAACCGTCAATGCCAATAGGACCGATTGGTCTAAAAAGTTAGATGATGCTCTATGGGCTTACCAAACTGCTTACAAGACTCCAATTGGTATGTCACCATATCGGTTGGTGTTTGGTAAAGCATGTCATATACCAGTGGAGTTAGAGCATAACTTGAAGAAGTTAAATCTTGATTGGGATATAGCTGCTAATCTTCGGGTAGAGCAACTCAATGACCTTGATGTATTTAGGTTCCATGCCTACTCTAGTTCATCCCTGTATAAGGATAAAATAAAATACCTTTATGACAAATATACATGGGGCAAGGAGTTCAAGGTGGGAGATTTGGTGCTCTTATTCAATTTTCGACTAAGGTTGTTCCCGGGAAAGCTAAAGTCAAAGTGGAGCAGACCATTTGAAGTAGTGTGTTTGACCCCGTTTGGTGCTCTTGATTTAAAGAACAAAAATGGGGAAGTTTTTAGAGTGAACGGGCATAGGGTCAAGCACTATTTGGAGAAGTTTGATGATATCCATGTGGTGGATCTTATGCATTTCAAATGATTGAATGGTAACATGCGTCATGCCGCGACGTTAAATCAGGCGCTTCTTGGGAGGCAACCTAAGTGTTTTTCTTCTTCTTTTTATTTGGTTTTCATTGTAGTGTAGAATTGATTTTTAGGCTAACTGGTTGTGAGATGTTACAGGATTGAGTTGATGCAGTGCAGGATATAGTGGAAAATATGATCAGGTCCCTGAAGTTGTCAGTGCGGCCGCAATCCAATCTGTGCGGACTGCACTGAAGAAAGTGTAAAAATGCAACTCTCTGAAGTTTGCCACTGCGGCCGCACTACATTTTGTGTGGTCCGTAGTGGACCTCTGCAGCCGCAGTCCATTTTGTGCGGACCGTAGAGTGTTGCCTCCTCAACTTTGAATCAAGTTGTGCAATACGGATCACGGTCTGCATTGGTTGGTAAGACTGGACCCCAGGTCCTTTTCGATAAATAAGGCTTGAGGCCCTCCTGTTCAAACTTTTCGATCCCTTTGCTCTCAAACATTGTAAAAGCAATGTTCATCCTCCGTTTTGCTCATAACTGATTGCTTGGATTTCTTAAGCTTTATTTCATCTCACACATCTCACATATGGTAACTTAAATTTATTTTAATTGCTTTCATTCCCCAAGAGCAAGAACTTCAAAGGTACAGCTACTGCTCCAACTGGCCAGTCTAAAGAGTCAGTTGTGGTAGTGACTCCTGCTAAGCCTACCTCCACCTCCACAGACATCCTTCATGATCCATCCACATCCACAACCATTTTTGCTGGTCCATCCACCTCAATAGGCCCGAAGATTCCATCTTCCCGGGCCCATCCCATTACTGCCTACCGATTGATCCAGGCACTTCGTAGTATCAACAACTGGATGCAGACTGCCTCATCCAAGTTGTCCATCTTGACCACCACTGTAGAGGCTCAGTCGGCACCTCTAGATCCACAGGTTCCACAATCGATAGAGGATGCTCTCAAGGAGCTACTTGACAACCAAAAGTAAATCCTCGACACTCAGGCGGTTGATTCATATTGCAAGGCTCTCAAGGAGCTTGCAAGGGAGCAGAAAAAGCTGAGGAAGACACGAGACTCTAGGGAGTCCGTGAAGGAGCTGGGAGTGGATGTTGACACACTGAAGGCAGATCACCTGCATTTAAACTTATTGCTCCAGGACCCAGCACCAACAATTCATCCACAACCAGAGCAGTCACAGAGGCCTCCTAAGAGGAAGAGGATGATTCCTAGAGCTGACGATGCAGTCATCCAGCTGGCAGACCCACAAGAGTCATCATCGAGTCAGCCACAAGGTGCACTACCTCAGGACTCCATCCAGAACCAGGACCCAGTAGCAGAGCAACAGGCCACAAGGAACCAGTATGAGATTCCCGAGCATAGAGAGGACCCAGGGACCACACATGAGCCTATGCAGACAAATGGGCCATAGGGAGTTTTCTATATCCTTTCTTTTCCTTTCTCTTTTTGGTACTTTATTTAGACTAGTTGGCATTGGGGACAATGCCAGCTTTCATTTGATAGGGTAGGCCCTATATTTTGGATGATTGTATATATTTAACAATTTTTATGCTTTCTTGATTTTTCATCTTTGGTATGTATATAATTTTAATATTTCGTTACATGTATTACACTTTGATTTTACTTTGGGTCTGTATATAAAGTTATGTTACATTGTACATATTCATCCCATCTATTTTATATTCAAATCCCCTCTTCTATATATTCATTCTACTTTCCGCAAACTTTTCATTCTTAGCTTCCTATTTGTGATTTGTAGCTTCTTGTTTTTAATGTTTGCAATACGCCTTCGGTTTTCTTAATGCCACAGTTCTTTCCAAAGGTTGAGTGTTATGTGAACCGAGTGGCTCTTCCCAATGGATGGCATGACAACCTTCTTAAGGGTTTGTGTCCGTTTTTCTTTTTGTTTTTAGTAGTTAATAGTTAAGAGTACCTCAAGCAAAGCTTCACTTGGTCCTAGAACATTTGCCTTTGATCTTATGGTCTAAAATAATTTGTTGTATTTAGGATGGTGAAAGTCGTGACCATGAGACTCTTGTGTTGGCCGATAATCATCAAGTGGTTTTTCGGGACCATTGTGAGCTTAAATCTTATCTAAGGTCATTGTGGGCTCCCGACTCTCTGTCTTTAGCAATCCCATAGCTTGTGTGGTGAGTAATCGTATTGCAAGTCCATGTCCCGAGCCATTGGTCTAAAACTTGCCCTGAAAGTTTGTTGAGGCAAAATCCTAAGTGAATTTTTACTTGAGACATGATTATAGGCTCTCCTTGGTCCAAATGATAGCTTGAACACTTCCATAACCTACCAATGATAAGATCCCTAGTCAACCCTTTTGAGCCTTAGACCTTTTTCCTTCAAGAACCATGATACAAGCCTATACCTGTTCTAAAAGATACCCTCACTTGGCACTCGATCTTTCCTTTAGCACATGGCAAAAGTATATGCTTGGGGGAGAGATGAGGATTGCAACAAAGTGGTAAAAAGGCACAAAAATGAAGAAAAGGAAAGCCAATGAAAAAGAAAGAAAAGCAAAAAGACAAAAAGAAAGTTCAATGTGAAAAAGAATAAAAAGGAATTCAAAGAAAAGCAAAGAATGAAAGGTGTGGAAAGTTGAAAAAGGAGAAAAGGTTTGAGGGCGTTCTACACATGCAACAAAGATCACAGCAGAAATATTCATCACACAGCTTGAATTACTTTAAAGGGATTGAATGACTTAGTAGGAATGAAATAGAACTTGCAAGGACTTAAATGAGCATGTTGGGTAAGTATTAACAATGGAGGCATGCTAATTATATAGAAATAGAGTTTAGGGAGGACAGTAGTTAGTCCAAACAAGCTTAAGTTACATATGCAGACATGCTAAACAAGACAGCCAAACAGGCAAGTAAAGTGGAAACATACTAATCGTAGATTTGAATATGCACTATTAGACATGCTTGGATTAGCAGTAAACAGAAACATGAACAGACTTAGGCCATATGAACTAAAGCAGTAAGTAAACCCATAGGTTTGATTCTTAAAAATTAATCAGAAATATACCTAGTTAAAGAATGAAAAGCACAAGATGTGAGAAACGTAGTGTGCAACTTCCAGCCTTGGCTTGCAGCCGACTAGAATGGCAAAGATCACAAGTAGCAAAGAGAGCAGAAAAAGGACCTTTTAGAGTGTAAAGAGTAGTGGTTTTTGAACTATTGTTCGTTGTCTAGAAGTTAAAATAAGAGGGGGTTTATATAGTAATCAAAATCTTAACAAATAAGGTAAGAGATCAATTAAGTAACAAATCAGGAAAGTTTGTGGAATCAATCAGCAAGTCCTTCCCTTAGTCAAAGGATAATCAAATCAACGACAAAAGCATGCTAGGTATTTAAGGAAAAGAATCAAATAAGGCTTGGGTATAGAGTAGGTAATTAAGGGTAAATGAACAGAAGTTTCAATTAAAGAAACAATTAGTAAGAAATAGCAAAATACAAACAAGGCAAGGAAAAATTAATTAAGGCAAGCAATATAATCAAATCGAGTAGAGAGTTAAGCATCAAAATTTTAAGGGCAAGTGTTCAAATCAAACCAGGAAATAAGGAATTCAGAATAATCAAGGGTTCAATCAAAGAGAAAATCATGAAAGAGTCAGCGATTTTAGCATATAAAATAATGTAAAATATGAATAGTCAGCATTCGACACATAACTTTAACAAAATAAATAGTTAAAACGACACTGATTCAAGGGGAAAGATACAGGCCTTAACATGAATAGTCAGGATGAATACAAGCATATAGAATCAGTGAAAGATTGAACTAAGAAGTTCAGTAGAAGCATGTTAGGACAAGAAAATCACGAGAAATCTCAATAACCCAAAGCAAGAACACAATCGATATACCAGTGCTCAGAAACCAAACGAAGAACATTAAAAAATTAGGGCTTTCAATAAAAGCAAGCTAAGGTTGTAGCAAACTTACAAAATCAGTCAAAACATATGAGGAGCAGAAGATTAAACATTAAAAAAAATCATCAATCATTTTGTAAAAAGGAATTCCGGAAACCCTAGTTTTAGAAAAGATGAAAATAAATTGAAAATCATACGATTCTTGTAAAGAATCTCAAGGTTGTTGTAAAACTCACATGAAACAAGTCCAAATCATCTTAGATCTGTACATATCTCAGAGATTCAGAAAAAAAAAAGGTTTCGAAGAGAACAACATAGAGGTGAAGAAACATGATCGTAGTTAATATAGGACAATGTTACTCGGAATCACGCTGGAATGGCCTGAAACAGGCGAGAAAGTAACTATAGATACAAGCCAACTAGCCCTGGTCCCTTGAGGACTCTGGAGATGGCAAGAATAATATGAGAGAGGCCATTGGAGGCCTGGGAGGTGGTGAAAAACCACCGGAGATGGCCATAGGTGAGTGTCAGCAAGGTTTGATTAGGGTTAGGTTTGAGAGAGTTTGAGAGAAGAGAGGGGTTTCAGGGCGGCAGGTGGTGTAGAATGATAGGGTTTGGGGGGGGGGG
>MU726020.1:105650-129678 GCA_026770625.1 Nicotiana glauca
TTAGGAAGGGTCATTTGTGGCCACGATCGAGATTAAAGGGTATTGGGGCCGGATCGGGTCTTCAGGGTTTGTGCTGGGTAATTTTAATTAAAAATTAGGCTGGTATTGGGTTAGAATTAGGGCTGAAATTGAAATAAAAACAGGCCAGATTTTAAATAGCTATTTTTAATAACTATATAATTTATAAAAATAATAAATGATTTCCAAAAAATATTTTTGTATACTAAAATGATTTAAAATAGTTTTTTACCGTTTTAAAAATATAAAAGATCATTTTATACATCAATAATGCAATTATGCATTAGTAGGGCTATTATTACAAAAATGTGCAATTTAGCCTAAAATATAAATATAATTACAAAAAATGCACTAAAAATGTTTAAACACTATTTTGGCATAAATAAAGAATTTAGATGACTAAATCACCGCAAAAATAATTTGAAAGATAATTATTGTAAATTTTATAAATAAAAAGAGAAGAAATAAATCAATTTGAAGCTTTTAAAAATTATAAAAATGCTTATGCATGCTTATAACTGCATATGTGCTATTTTTGAATGTATATATATGGATTATTAAAAATATATGAGAAAAAATTGGGTATCATCACGGGGTGGCTCTTCCTGATGATGGATGGCATGACAACCTTCTTAAAGGTTTGAGTCTGTTTTTCTTTTTGTTTTTTGTAAATAGTAGTTAGTAAGCAATGGTGCCTCAAGCAAAGCTTGACTTGGGCCTAACACATTTACTTTTGACCTTATGGTTAAAAATAAATTCTTATGTATAGGATTGGCTAAACAATCATTGAGTGGTTTCTCGGAACCATGTGTGTCGCTCAAATCTTAGCTAAGGTTGTTGTGGGCCCCCGACTCTGTTTCTTTAGCAATCCTGTAGCTTGTGCATGAGGTATTGATTTACAAGTCCAAGTCCCGTGTCAATGAGTCTACGACTTGCCGTGGATATTTGTCTAGGCGAAATCCTAAGTGAAGATCGACTTGAGAAGTGATTATAGGCTCTCATTGATTCTGATTGAGACTTGAAAACATCTATGGCCTACCAATGATAATATCCCTAGTCAACCGCGTTGAGCCATAGTCCTTATTCTTTCAATAACCCTGATACAAGCCTTTATACGTTCTAAAATGACCCTCTCTTGGCACCCTATCTTTCCTTAGCACAAGGCAAAAGCATAAGTTTTGGGGAGAGACGAGGAATGCAAACGTGATAAAAGGTACAAAATGAAGAAAAGGAGAGGCAAAGAAAAAGAAAAAGAAAGAAAAGCCAAAAATTCAAAAAGAAATGAACAATGTAGAAGAAATGAAGGGATTCAACAAAAGAAAAAAGATGAAAGGCATGAAAATATTAGCAATAAGAAAAAGAATTGAAATGAACAAGAAAGACTGACAGTGTGTCTCTCTAGCCCCTAAAGAAGAAGTAAATGACTCAAAGAGTCAAGAAAATATGTGCCAAAATGAAGCAAATGAAGTGCTTGAGGGAAGATGAAACCTTCTTAGACCAATATATCCTACCTTGAACCAAATGCCTTCATTACATTCCCACAAAAGCCCTATATGATCTTGAGTTGAGTGACTCATATAAGGGGCAAGCTTATGGTATTTAGAGCCGAACTTGAGACCTTCCGTTGAGAGAGATGAGTGTGTTTTCTTCAATCCCCATTCTGAGTGCTACAATCTAACGATGAGGTTTGCTTATGGAGAGTTGAGGAGCATGAGTTTGGGTTCCACAGGGACCAATATAACAGAAAGAGTTTCCTTGATGAGTTGAGTCAACTCTTGATGCTTTTGTGTCTTACTATAGCCATGGTAATAAAAGATTGTGTATTGTTGGGTTTAGGGTAATTGTTAGTCCCAATTGATTCTTGATGAGGTTACTTTAGGATAGCTGAAATTTTTCTTTCTTTTATCTTGAGAAGGTGGGAATTACTTTGTTTGCTTGAGGACAAGCAAAAGCTAAAGTTTGGGGGAGTTGATAACTAGGGATTCTAGTTTATTTCATGCTCCTTTTTGCTTGACTTATGGACAAAAATGTGTATAAGTATTCTCAAAAACTAACTTATGGTGCTTGTTTGCAGTGTTTGGTAAAAAGGAGATAAGGATGCCATAACCAACTCAAAAAGGAGTGAAACCTGCACAAGTTCAATAGCCAAGTCAAGCAGTGCTACAACGAAAAACCCACCACGGCCGCAGAAGACCCACCGCGACTGCGGTCCTTTTATTGTGGTCCGCGGTGGCAAGGTTTCAGCGAGTTGACATTTATGGAATTCAAGCTACCACTGTTCGCGATGATTTTATGCGTCAGCGGTGCCTCCACTGCGACAGCGGTCAGTTTACTGTAATCCGTGGAGAAGGAGTTCAAAGAACCTGCAGTTGAACCAAATATTGAAGACCACGGTTCACAATGGATTTTATGCAGCCGCGATAGCCTCACCGCTACATCAGTCCATTTACCGCGGTCCGCAGTACCTCCGTCAGGGGTATTTTTATCCGGAAAATTTAGTTGTATATAAATACTACTTTTTTATATTTTTAGGTTATCTTACGTTAGTTGAGCACGTAAAACGCCGTATTTGACTATTTTGAGTAATTTTGTAGCATACTTAGCAATTAATCCTATTCTCTTAGCTTGTAATTATAATTTATGGATTATTCTTCATCTCTATCTATGATTTCTTCTTCAATGAGTAGCTAAACTCATTAGCTAGGGTTGTGGCTCAACCCTAGTGTGGGTATTTATTTAGTATTTTGTTTTAGGGCTTAGATGCTTATGGGTGATTGATATTTGGCCTGATTTATGCTTTCTATGTTGAATTAGTGGTTACAAATACTAATTTGTGCCTTTTTGACTTAGGCTCTTCTTGAGAAAGAGAGTTTAAGTCTAGTAAATTCAGGTGAACAAGGGTTAAACCTAAATATAGTAATACCCGACTTGAGCCAACATTTCTTGCACAAATTGAACACCCAATTGGACTTGAGAAAACCAATTAGGGCAAAGTCACTCTTACTACCGAGAGGTGTAGAGTGAGTATCTTCGTGCATTGGTTATATCACGATCCCAACTATAACATTATTTCCCTAAGTTCTAGATCTCATTAGATACTCATCTACGAGTAAGTCACTTCCCTAGTGCCTCTATCTACTTATCTTAATTTCGCTCATCATTAGTATAAAATTAGAAGTAACAAACAAACAAGAAAGATTGGAAGTGCAATCAAAAGCACTACACATTGCTAGATTAGATAGGAATCCAACTCCCAACATTGTATTAGCTCCTTGTGGATTCAATCCCGACCTTTTCGGGTAAAAGCTACATCGATCGCTCTTGACACTTTGTAGTGGTGTAGGGTTGGACCCGATCAACACCTCCACCCGCATATATTGGGGGTGAGGCGGCAGGGCCGCTTCGTGTAGAGTTGTAGTATTGTGGTTACACCTCCACCAGCATACATTGGGGTGAGGCGGCAGAGCCGCTTTGTGTAGAGATTGTGGTACTGTGATTACACCTCCACCCGCATATATTGGGGTGAGGCGGTAGGGCCGCTTTGTGTAGAGATTGTAGTATTATGATTGCACCTTCACCTGCACATATTGGGTGAGGCAGCAGAGCCGCACTGTGTAAAGGTTGTTACATAGGGTTCCCGACTTAAAAATTTATAAATGTTATTGAGAGATTTTAATAAATTTGCTATGGCTTTAACTTCTATTTAAGCTCTTTAATTATTTGAATGATTCATAGCTATTTAAGCTCTTTTACTATTTTCATGATTCATCACATTCATATTGTACTTCTAAATCCTAGAAGGGGTGTTTGATTTTTCATACTAGTACTATTCTACATGTACTAACATTCCTTTTATCAGGGGTGATGCATCTTTAATAGATACAGGTGGTTACACAAAGGCAGCATTGCTCAGTGATAGTTGTACACCCTCTTTGCAACTAATTTGGTGAGCCCCACTTTATTTCGGGGTCGTATATCTGTTGTTCTGTGTGTATTATATTTTGAGGTGTAGCCAGGACCTTGTTGCCGGCAATATGATTATACTCTTTTGTATCTATTAGAGGCTCCATTGACATAGTGTGGGTTATGTATTAGTGCTGGAAAAGTCAAACTAGTAATGTTGTATGTGTATCATATGTTCTACTTTAAACTATAGAAGTGCTTGTATATTGAGACTTAAAAATGGAGTAACTGATGATAATTGAATTAAGCTTGTTTATGAAATCATCTTAGTGTTTATTTAATATAATATATCTCCTCTTTATTTATGGATGAGTTTGGGTAGAAGAAAATCTAGCATGCTTGCTCGGCCAGGGTATCTCGGTTGAGCGTCGATAGCGCTCATCGAAATCGGGGCGTGACACCACGACTGGGGCCATGACCTCTTCCACGCTTAACTTGGTGAAAGTTCGTCTCATTCATAGATTTAAAATCTTGTAGCCTTAAATAAGTCCAATCATAACATGCCTGTGGAAGAACGACCATCTTCAGGTTGTCATATCTATCTTTCAAATTATTCTACAGTATAACTGGATCTTTAACAATGAGATATTCCATTTTCAAACCTTCATCAAGGTGATGACGTATGAATATCATTGCTTTGGCCGGTCTTAGCTTGATGCTTGATTTTTATCCTTGATGGTGTTTGCCAGACCCATCGCATCAAGATATATTTCAGCATCAAGCACCCAAGACATGTAGCTTTTACCCGATATATCCTGTAAAAATTACAAGCGGCACCCAATTTGGTCTCCCCCATTTAATCTATACCCATATTTTTAAAATTATTTAACCTATACCCTAATTTTGACAACTTCAGACCATTGTTGCCTCCTCTTCTTCTCTTGCGACCTATGGCTCCATACTTGGTCATTTTCATTTCTTGTCACAAGTTCAAGATAAAACATGAAACATTCAAATCGTGATTCATGGGTGAACCACATTACATGTTCCTTCAAAGAAAGTGGTTCTTGATGTTTTGCCAAGAGGGTTTTTGTCTTTTGTAAATAGTTGTAGTCATAGCACTAGCCTTGAAGTTTTCCTGTTTGCATATGTAGATTCTCTTTCTCTTTCTCTTTTTCATCAATGTTATTCTGTTGCGAGCAATTACAAAGAGAGATATGACATCTCCAGTTAAATTCTTTTACCATTTGTTTGTCTCATCAATTGTACAAATTTTCTTTGTCCCAGCTCTTGAAACTTTTGAAGGGTCGTTAGTTTGCAAATGGTAAAGGGGAATAATAATAAAGAAAATGAAGAACTTCAGACAAACTTTTGATTTTGTCTGAAGTTTACACTACAAGCTAAAGAACTTCATATTAATTTGTGTGAAGTTTGCACTACAAACTAAAGAACTTCAGATTAATTTGTGTGAAGTTTAGTCTGAAGTTTGCACTACGAACTGAACATTTTTTAATTACTTTTGCAACTCAAGTCAAACATCAGACGAAAATATCTAAAATTTAACTTTGATAAGGTCACTCTTCACACAAAAAATTCTGAAGTTCAAACTTCAGACATAAATTCTTGCAACTTCATGCCTCGTATGTCTGAAGTTACACGAAAAGCGGGTACGCTTGTAATTTTTTTCAAAACGGGTATAAGTTAAATGGTGACCCAAAAATTAGGTATAGATGCAAATGTCCCATATATCCAGGGCTAAAAATTCAAATTTAGAAAGATTTGACATTATTTAGGAAAAGAAAGTCCGTACTGTATGGGGTCAAATTCTGCCCACTACGGTAGCAACGACCCACGACTAAGCAATAGTCGAAACGAGGGTACGACCTATGAATGTCGGGGTGAAGCGTGCCTTTAGGTCTCGTCGTCTCCTCGAAAGCACGTGACCTATCTCTGCATTATTTTATTATTTCAAGGGAGTTCACCTGTTATATAAACGAGGATCCCAATGTTGTAAAGGAATCTGATCTCTTCTAAGACAAGCTTTTTCTTTCTCTCTCTCTCTCTCTCTCTCTATCTCTTCCTCTCATGAATATTCAATCTATCAAAAGAAATAAGAAATATAATACATATTTCTAGGTCTCATTATATTCGATTACGATTTACCTTTGATTTATTTTGATTGTATTCACTTGCAAAGTAATTGTTATCATTCGAGTCAAATAATTTGGCGCCGTCTGTGGGGATTTCGTCAATCGAAATCATAGTTTGCACCTCGAATATAAAAAAAAAGCAACAAACCACCATCCTTCACATCCTACTGAAATCGAAAAATGGCAGAAAATGACGCAAGAATGAAAGCCATAGCAGGCGTCACAACCAACCTCATAGGGCCTCTCAACGAGGCCGGTAGAGAGAAAATCTTGAGCACAACACCTGGTAGCACACAGGAGGGAGAGATCTCACCCTCTTCATCTGAAGATCTGACGATCTTGCACGGAAAGGGAGCTTCTACGTCTGTAGTCAAAGAAACACCACCCCCCGTGGTCAAGAAACTACAAGAAGAGTGGCTGATGAACACCCTAGGCAGCTTTCTCGAAAAATCACCCCAAAGCAACATTAAGAACCCGTCAATGCCAGACCTCACTACCACCAGTGAACCCGATACTGTACAAACAAACAACACCCACACCAATGACCAGACCAGCGATGGCACACTCGCAGTCATACTTAAAAGATGGAGGAAATGGAGAATGAAAATAAGGTACTTCGGGATCAAATGAAAGAGCATCAGAAAAGAGTAGACAAAATCCCCGGCGCTCCTAAGTTATTACCGAAGCGGGACGTGGGAAGATTCGTCGAACAGCCGTATAGCGAAGAGGCTGCCCTTCACCCGATCCCGAAAACCTTCAAAATGCCACCTTACTTAAGGATATATGATAGGATGACGGATCCCGAAGATCACCTGATCCACTATGTGACCGCTGTGAAGGGTAACGATTTGTCAAAGGAATAGGTACCATCCGTACTGCTGAAAATGTTCGGAGAAACATTGGGNGCTACCAGCTAGAACGATATCGACATTCGAAGAAATGGCGGATAAGTTCGCCACCGCCCATGCAGGATCAAATAAAGCAGAGGCCAGGGTCAACGATATCTTAGCCGTTAGACAAACCACAGGTGAGGGACTCAGGGACTTCCTGGCCAGATTCAACAGAGCAAGGATGAGCCTACCAAACGTATCGGAAGGCATGGCGGTTGCAACTTTCCAAAATGGGCTGAGTAGAGATGGTTCGAGGGCGACCAAAAAGCTACTGAGCCGACTCATGAAGTATCCTCCCACCACATAGGAGGAGATCCACAACGCCTACTGCGCCAAGGTACGAGCAGATGAAGATGACCTCAACGGACCAACCCAGCGACTAATGATGATACAGTCCGAAGCAAGGAGGGATCGACGTAGCGATGGGTGGCGGGAACAGCCCTCGCGCTTCAACAAAGAAAGGCATCAACCTTATATCAAATCCTCGCATCCACCACCGCCAAGACACACAGAAGCACTGCAGCGACATATCGCCCCACTCCGTAATGAAAGAGGTATGCCCCCTTTATTATCTGCCCATAACTTTTGCATGTCTCCCTCAGAAATAGTGTACGCACTGGAGAAGCTGGGCACCAAGGTACAATGGACGCAGAAAAAGAAATCAGACCCCACCACGAGGAAGTCGAACATCCTGTACGAGCTCCACCAAGAACGAGGACACAAAACCGAAGATTCCATAGTACTACGACATGAGGTAGTCAGAATGCTGAACCAAGGATACTTGAGGGAGCTGCTCAGCGATAAGGGAAAGACCAACTTCGCACGAGGGCGAGAACAACCTCAAGGGCCGCCAAAGCCACCTTCGCCAGCATGCACCATCAATATGATCGTCGGAGGAGGCGATGATTCAGCAATCAACCACGTAAAGTTCACCACCTCGCACAAACTGAAACGAACGATCGCCCACGAATGGTATGACGACTTCAAAGAGAGTATCACCTTCGATAAGTCCGATGCTGACGGTTTGTCTTTTCCTCATTATGATGCTTTGGTCATAACTTTACGTATTGCTGACACTAATATTAAGAGAATCATGGTTGATGACAGAAGCGGCGCCTGTATTATCCATCCAAGAGTCCTCACGCAAATGAGGCTCGAAGATAGGATAATACCGCGTTGCATAACACTGACAGGTTTTAACAATGCAGTGGAACGAACCTCCGGGGAGGTATTATTGCCGATTTTAGTAGGAGGAGTTACACTGGAAACCACTTTCCACGTCATGAACCAAGAAACAGCCTACAATGCCATCATAGGACGACCGTGGATACACGCCATGCGAGCAGTCCCATCAAGCTTCTACCAAGTGATCAAGTTCCCCACCCCTTGGGGAGTATTTAGATTTCGGGGTGAGCCGCGCACCGCGCAAGAATGCTATCGAATCTCTCAAGACTACTCACACACCAAACAATTGAAAGGAGCAAGTGCGGAAGCATAGCAATCAGCCGTGTCGGGGACTAAGGTCGACCCGACAACGAAAGCCATCAAAGATCCAGACATCGTAGAAGCCTACAAAGCAATGGTTGAGGACCTCGACCTAGTACAACTGGACAGCACGACCACACAAAGAAAGCCTACATCGGATACAGCCTCTACAACCTGAGTAAGTACCATGAATTTCTAACTAACCACGTGGATTTATTTGCTTTTTCTCATTCAGATATGTCGGGGATACCAAAAGACATTGCCACCCACAAGCTGAACGTCGACCCACTATATCCACCCGTGCGGCAAGTTAGAAGGAAGTTCAACACTGCAATCAACGAGGCCGTCAGCGAAGAGGTAGATAAGCTGCTGGCCAACGGGTCCATAAGGGAATCAAAATATCCCCAATGGGTCGCCAATGTCATCATGGTCAAAAAGAAAAACGGGAAATGGAGAATGTACATAGATTTCACTGACCTTAACAAGGCATGCCCGAAGGACTCATTCCCGTTACCTCACATCGACCAATTGGTCGATGCCACAGCAGGACATGAACTACTAAGCTTCTTAGATGCCTACTCCGGCTACAACCAAATCATGATGGTCGAGGAGGACCAAGAAAAGACAACTTTCATCACCCACCAAGGGACATATTGTTACAAGGTGATGCCCTTCGGACTCAAAAATACAGGGGCAACGTATCAAAGACTGGTTACCAGAATGTTCAAGGAACAGCTTGGAAAGACCATGGAGGTCTATATCGATGATATGCTGGTGAAGTCGGCAAACAAAGAAGACCACCTCGACCATCTGAAAGAAGCCTTCGAGATATTGCGACAGTATGGGATGAAA
Organism: Nicotiana glauca; assembly: GCA_026770625.1. Taxonomy (NCBI): domain Eukaryota; kingdom Viridiplantae; phylum Streptophyta; class Magnoliopsida; order Solanales; family Solanaceae; genus Nicotiana; species Nicotiana glauca. The sequence goes on from MU726020.1 coordinate 114,949, forward strand.
TTGAACCCAGAAAAGTGCACCTTCGTCGTAGCCTCAGGAAAGTTCTTGGGTTTCCTCGTATCACAACGAGGTATCGAAGTCAACCCGGACCAGATCAAGGCGATAGACGCAACACCTGAGACCTTGAACAGCAAAAAATAGGTACAAAAGTAGACGGTCGAATAGCCGCTCTATCCAGGTTCATCTCACGATCCTCCGATAGGTGCCATAAATTTTTTAACGTATTGAGAAAAGATCACGGACTACAATGGAACGAGGAATGCGCCGAGGCCTTGAAAAAGTTAAAAGCATACTTGTCTTTGCCACCATTGCTAGTCAAAGCGAACCCTTGCTAGTATACCTGGCAGTGTCCGAAGTCACCTATTTACTATATCAGCAAAACCCTAGTGGACGCCAAAATACGGTATCCACACCTCGAGAAGTTGGCCCTGGCACTAGTCGTAGCTCCACGAAAGCTTAGACCCTACTTTCGGAGTCACCCCATAAAAGTTATAACAACCTTCCCCCTGAGAAGTATCTTGCACAAGCCCGATTTGTCGGGCAGGCTCGCCCGATGGGCCATAGAGCTCAGCGAGCATGACACATCCTATCACCCAAGAAACGCCATCAAGTCGCAGGTACTTGTAGATTTCGTCGCCGATTTCAGTACAGAGATTCTGCCGAAAGCAGAACTGGAGGCCATTCGTGCCTCTCCTAGTACCAACCTCTGGACCCTCTACACTGACGGCGCTACTAAGCCTCGGGATCGGGACTGCGACTCTTTCTCGAGGTCCCTACGAATGAAATAATTCATCAGTCCATACAATGCCCCGAGATGACTAACAACGAGGCCGAGTATGAGACTTTGATTGCAGGTATGAAGTTAGCCATCAAATACGGAGCTCGACGACTCATCCTCCATTATGATTCCCAACTCGTGGTGAACCAGGTCACCGGGACTTACCAAATCAAGGAACAGAGACTGCAAAAATATCAATCAAAAATTCACAAGTTGATGCCCGAGTTCGACGAGTGCCGCCTGGAACAGATCCCTAGGGTGCAGAATGTCAAAGCAGATGGCCTAGCAAAATTGGCTGCGGCCACCAAAAACATCAAAAGGGGAAATATAGTCACCCTCCTCCATTCAACCATAGATCACACTGAGGTACTCTCTTTAAAACTAACTTGGGACTGGCGCAACCAGTTTATCTCCTATTTGCAGGATGGGACACTCCCGCTCGACAAAAAAGAAGCCAAAAAGCTCCGCATACAAGCCGCCCGATACAACCTAATAAATCACGATCTCTACAAAAGAACGTTTGGCGGACCCCTCACTAAGTGCGTAGGGCCGCACCAAACAAGGCAAGTACTCGAAGAGGTACACGAGGGCTACTGTGTCGCACATACCGACAATCGCGCTCTCGTCCGTTGCATCATCCGAGCCAGATACTACTGTCCCACTATGAAAAAGGAGGCAGCAGAGTATGTTCGCAGGTGTGAACAGTGCCAAAAATACGCCCCCATGATACATCAACCGGGAGAGCCCCTCCACTCAGTAACATCACCTTGGCCCTTCATCAAATAAGGAATAGACATAATCGGTTCCCTACCAGCAGGGCGAGGAAAGGTACGGTTTGTGTTAGTTTTACATGACTATTTCTCCAAGTGGGTGGAAGCAGGTGTGTACGCCCAAATACGCGAACAGGAAGTCATCTCCTTCATATGGAAAAACGTCATATGCCGTTTCGGCATCCCCAAAGAAATCAGCTGCGACAACGACCCCCAATTCATCGGCAAAAAAATAACAGAGTTCTTTGACAAATGGAACATCAGACGAATACTCTCCACGCCATACCACCCCGCCGCCAACGGCCAAGTAGAATCTTCCAACAAAACAATATTGAACATACTGAAGAAGAAACTCGAAGAAGCAAAAGGGCTCTGACCCGAACTACTACCAGAAGTACTATGGGCATATCGAACCTCACCCAAATCCAGCACACGAGAAACACCGTACTCACTGGTCTACTGAACAGACGCAGTCATACCAGTCGAAATCGGAGAACCGAGCCTGAGATATTCACATACCTGCGAAGCAGACAACGATGTGAATAGGCTTCAAGACCTTGACGAGGCCGAGGAACGAAGGGATATGGCCCACATAAGAATGACGACTCAAAAGCAATAGGTCAAAAGGTATCACAACAAAAAAGCCAAAATACGACCACTCAAAGTGGACGATTACGTCCTCAAAGCCAAAACTTTGGCATCAAAAGACCCGAGCGAAGGGAAACTAGGCACCAATTGGAGCGGGCCATATAAAATCATAGCAAATGCAAGCAAAGGAGCATTCCAGTTGGAAATAATGGAAGGAAAACCACTCCAAAACAACTAGAACGTTGCCCACCTCAAGTACTTCCACTTTTGAAGGGCGTCTCCCGAGTCGTACTCTATTTCCCTTACCCGAGTTTTGTCCCAATCAGGTTTTCTCGGGGAGGTTTTTAACGAGGCGGCGAAGCGGACACCTAGCAGTGTATGGAGACAGCTTTATCATATCGTCCACTCGACGTGCTCTCCAGGCCGATATAATAAAGGGATTAGCCTAGTTGAATCTCCATTATGTAAGCGGCTAAGGCCACCTTCTCCATTATATAAGCGGCTAAGGCCACCATCTCTATTATGTAAGTGGCTAAAGCCACCTTCTCCATTATGTAGCAGCTAAGGCCACCTTCTCCATTATGTAAGTGGCTAAGGCCATCGCCAATAAACGCCGACCCAGCTTGACGACGATAGATAACACTTCAACAACAGTTGAAGCTACATCCTATGGGCCAAAGGCACCCGCCAACAAACGTCGACCCAACTCGACGACGACGGATAACACTTCAACGACAGTTGAAGTTACATCCTATGGGTCAAAGGCCATTGCCAATAAACGTCGACCCAGGTCGACGACGATAGATAACACTTCAACAATAGTTGAAGTTACATCCTATGGGCCAAAGGCCATCGCTAGTAAAACGTCGACCCAGATCGACATCGACGGATAACACTTCATTGACAGTTGAAGTTACATCCTAACGGCTAAGGCCAACGTAGACAAACGTCAACCCTGCTCGACGACGACGGATAACACTTCAACGACAGCTGAAGTTACATCCTATCAGCTGAGGCCATCGCCATCGAAGCGCCGGCCAAGCTCGATGGTGACAAACAACGTTTAAGCAAAGAACAACACAAGAAGAATAGCAACAAAAGTATGATCCTTTCACTATGAAAACAATTATATACATTTAGTCCCGCGAAGGGCCCCCATTACATTCCAAAAAGAAAAGGCAAAACATATACAAGTCTTAAGGAACCTCGCCATTTTTACCATCGCCATTCGCCCGCTCTCTTTCTCGACCATCGCCACCAAGGCGGTAAGCTTCATTAAACCATGGGTCGGACTCAAGCCGGTTAACATCCTCCGAAGAATATCCCTCTCGATCAGGGGAGTCAGAGCTGTACCCGTAAGCTATAAGAGCAGCACGAGCCTCGCGCCACTGCTCCTGAATTTCCTCCTCAGAGGCACGTTCTGCAACGAGAAGTTTTTTATATACATCCAATTTGGCCTCCCCATATACCCATATCTCGAGCCACGTCCCCAGGCCATGGCGGGGCAGTACACCTGAGAACGTCGACCTCAGCCACCATGGCTTCAAGTTCGGCTGTCAAAGCTGCCACCCTACAATGCAGATCGGCAACCTACGCCTCCACCCCACGGCTCAGCTCCAACTCCTCTTCCCTCAATTTGAGGAGTGATTCCGGCTCGCTATTACGAGCCACAGCTTTCACCAGCTCCTCATCTATTTTCTCCAGCTCCATCACCCTGCGGCTCAATTGCGCCTCATTCTGTTCGAGGCCTTCTTGGAACACCTGAAATTTTGGATCTGGCTAGAAAAGGTCCGCTGCCGCCTGATGCTTGGAGAGATACCGCTTGTACTTCTTCACCATTTTATTAAAAATGGTCGCTCTCTTCTCTCCACGATGCCTCCTCTCCACTTCCAAAATGAGGGTCTAAAAAATATACACATACATATGAGTTAGTACGCATCAAAATCAACTTCACGGCACACGGAAGAACGGAGAGTTACCTATAACGCCATACCAGCGACCCTCCAAGACAACTCCGAATCACTGACAGCGCTCAACATATCATGCTCGGGGGTGGCACACAGTAGAGTCATCTACAGCGCAGCTCGCTCGCTGTGCTGTAACAAATTGTAAGCCCCTGGAATCACGATGCGGCGGCCAGACCCATCTGCTGCTATCTCCACGTGTGCAATGTCTTCCGTCATCTCGTCCTCATCCCCGTGGACGGCCTCAACGGTTGGTCCCTCAGCATCACCGCCAACGAGAGGTGATGAGCCACCCTCGGCAAAACGAACCGAGCTGGTACCGATATTAGCACTTATCTGGTGGGCCGGCCTCCCCAAACAGATGGCGTCGGCCATGAAGACGGGTCTAGTTGTTTGGTGAGGCGCATCACTCCTTTCATCCCCAGTCGCCACCGACTTACCCGTTATAAGCCTCCGTCTTTTTCTCTTCTCAGGCTTCTCTACCTCGGAAGGCTCGTCCACAGGATGCAGAGACGATGTCGACGGCCTCGCCTCACTCGTAGCCGCCTTCGTAGAAGCAACCTTTTGTAAAGAGACTACGGTCACCCCCTCCCTGACAGATGCATAAAGTATCTCCTGCATATTCTGACCAACATCTGATCGGGCGGAGGTAGATGCCGTCACCTTCCTCTTAGGAATACTTCGACCTGTCAATGCAAATATTTTAGCCGACGAAGTTTGTAGAAGCGACCAATTAAAGCCAAAGAAATACCTGAAGGACCCGCGGGGCCGTAACGCTCAAGGAACTCAGCCCATGTGCGGGTTTCTTCCGCGAGAGGCAGCAAACCAACTACCCACTGCTTGATATCAGTTATGAAATGGGGAGCGTGAGATATTGCTGCAAAATAACACAAAAATCATAACGATGGTATAATCGGAACCGCTAAGATCACGTAGGATAAATGACTCGACGGATAGGAATACTTACGTCTCGAATTCCACCTCTCAGGGAATTCGACGGGGTTAGATACCAGGTGCTCCATTTTGATAAAGAAGTACCTACACCAATAGCCACGGTTAGCCCAATCATCGCTCTGCACGACCAACCCCTTCGAGCCACGATTCTTTAGATGCAGCATGGTACCCCTCAGGTAGCCGGTGCTGAATAGCAGCAATAGGTGGTGGACAGTGACCTCCAACCAAGCCAACTCCGCATATGTAGACATTATCCTACATGCCTTTAGGGTGTCCGGAGTGAGTTAGGTGGGACACATGTTGTAAAAACGGTAGAGCTCTACCGCCAATGGAAAAATGGGAAGGCCATAGCCGATTAAAAAAGGATATTCGTAAAACATGTAGTACCCCGGTCTGTGGGAATTCACGAAGTCCGCTCCCGCTAAAACCATCTCCATGTGAGCAAGAATATCGTACGACGCATGAAGATTATCTAAATCATCTTGCGTTAACTCGGATTTCTCCCAAGGTTGCTCGGGAGAATCTCGTTGGAAGTCCCTCCTGATAAGGAGTTGCTTCGGTAGCACGTTATCCACAATGAGAGGGGTGAGATCCTCCCCTCTCTCTCCCTTATCGCTGCCGGAGGGAGGCGGTGCGTCGGATGGTTTATTATTACAAGCCCCCGGATTGTTATCCCGTTTAGGTTTTATCATGGTTTCCATTTAAGGAGCAGTGTACAACACAACCACAAGTGTACTTTCAGAGAAACGGTGGGTTTTCGGAGAAAGGAATTATTTTCTTAAATAGTCGGAAAATGTTTGCATATGATCTAAAGCTGTATTAAGTTAAACCCCTTCCCTATTTATAGGGTTGGGTGGCATTGAAATCGAAGAGGCAAGGCCCAAACAGGCGCGGGAAACCGAGCATCAGAACACCTTTTGTACTTCCTCGGGAATACGCGTAATGATGACACATGCATATGATGATGTCATTTTAGGGAAGGTATTGCGCGCCAATATATCAACAAATTCAAATGATCACTCCTCTACGTCGTCGTCCCCGAACATGGTCAAATTCTCCCAGAATAAGGTTCGTGGTTCCGTCCACCGGAGACGCACTTCTTTACATCACCGACGAATGAAGGGACTAACTGTATGGGGTCAAATTATACCCACTACGGTAGCAACGACCCATGACTAAGCAATAGTCAAAATGAGGGTACGACCCAAGAATGTCGGGGTGAAGCGTGCCTTTAGGTCTCGTCGTCTCCTCGAAAGTACGTGACCTATCTCTGTATTATTTTATTATTTCAAGGGAGTTCACTTATTATATAAAGGAGGATCCCAATGTTGTAAAGGCATCTGATCTCTTCTAAGACAAGATTTTTCTTTCTCTCTCTCTCTCTCTCTCTCTCTATCTCTTCCTCTCATGAATATTCAATCTATCAAAAGCAATAAGAAATATAATACATATTTCTAGGTCTCATTGTATTCGATTACGATTTACCTTTGATTTATTTTGATTGTATTCACTTGCAAAGTAATTGTTATCTTTCGAGTCAAACACGTACCTCTGATAATTTCAAAGTATTTGCTCTAGATGACAGAGTCTCGTGCTGATAACGCATTATAAAATAAAAATAATATAGCAAGAACTATGTAATTAACTATAACTTAAACATAAGACGGGAATGGTAATATTAGAAGAGAGGATTTATTCGTTTCAGATTGTCTGAAATAGGTTCATTACACATAATTCGTTGTTACAAAAATCAGCACAAAACCCGTTATGAATACAGAACCAATCCATAACTTGTTATGGAAGACATCCAACGTTGCAAGTGAATTTTATAACAAAATTAAATATTTCTAAATATAAAAAGATGCTTACCATTCTTTTTCCAACCGTTTGCCACATAAATTGGGATAGAGATAGTACAATATCTTTAGAGACGTACTGGCATCTCTTTTGGTCTATTTAAGTAGCAAAACGCGGTATCGTACATCTATTTTGTGAGTATAAAGAGTATGTGAGTACTTTATGAATGTTCGATGACTTATAGGTGTTGAGTATTATTGCACACTAAGGGGTCGTTTGGTAGAGTGTATAAGAATAATACTGAATATGGTGTATTAGTAATGCTGGTATTAGTAATGCTGGTATTAGTAATGCTTGCATTAGTTATGCTGGCATTAGTTATGCTGAGATATTTCTTATCCATTGTTTGGTTTGATGTATTAAAGCATTGCTCAATTTCTAAAAAAAATTATTTGTTTACAAAAATACTCTCATAACAAATCCATTACTTTATCTTTTTTTAAAAACATATGTTGAGGAATGGTTTTATATAAAAAAGGTTTTCAAAAATTAATTAATTTATCTACATATATTGTAGTGTAGAACTTAATTTATTATTTATAAAAAAAGAAAATATGCTAAGTATTTATTTATTTACTAGGGATATAATTTTATTTATCACTTTCTTGGATTATTTCAAACTTGCTTTAATATAATAACATATTTTAATTAAGCATAAATTTTGAAGGATAATTTTATCTTTAACTAAATTAATGCATGCATTAAAATCCATTGCATTGTTAATGTCATGGTTTCTTATGCATTAGTTATGCATAGGATAATACCAAATAGTGTGTATAACTAATACTTGCATAAGTAATGCACAAGTTCAAAAAGTATACCAAATAAAATATTACTAATACACAAATCTAATGCATGCATTATTTTACCTAATGCATCGCTGAATAGGGTGTATTAGTAATGATGGTATTAGTTATGCTTACATTAGTTATGCTGGTATTAGTTATGCTTGCATTAGTTATACTGGTATTAGTTATGCTAACAAATTTCTTATCCATTGTTTGGTTTGATGTATTAAAACATTACACAATTTCTAAAAGAATTATTTGTTTACAAAAATGCCCACAAAACTAGTCTACACTCTAACTTTTTAAAAGAAACATATGTTGAGAAATATTTTTATATGAAAAGGTTTAAAAACCTATTTTATTTGTCTACTTATATTGTAAAATAAAATTAAATATTTATTTATAAAAAAAAAGAAAATATGCTAAGAATTTATTTATATACTAGGGATATAATTTTATTTCTCATTATTTGGATTATTTTGAACTTGTATTAATATACTAACTATCATATTTTAATCAAGCATAAATTTTGAAGGACAATTTTGTCTTTAACTAAGCTAATGCATGTATTAAAACCCATTGCATTGCTAATACCATTGTTTTCTATGCATAAGTTATGCATAGGATAATACCGAATAGGATGTATAACTAATACTTGCATAAGTAATGCATGAATTCAAAATCTCTACCAAACAATGTACTATTAATACACAAAGCTAATACACCCTACCAAACAATGTATTATTAATACACAAAGGTAATGCATGCATTAGCTTATCTAATGCACCCTACTAAACAGCCCCTTTGTCACGACCCGGATTTCCCACCCTCGGGAGTCGTGATGGCGCCTACTAATAGGAGCTAGGCAAGCCAACTTAATTTACTTCATTTAGCAATTTTCGACCATTTAATAAAAAACAAAACATAATATGATAAAGCGGAAGTCTTAAATATAAATAACTAAAAACAAATGCGGAAGTTTAACAAGATCCTCTACCCAAGACTGGTGTCACAATACTCACGAACGTCTAGAGAATACTAAATACAAGTTTTGAATGAAACATAAAACTATCTACTTCGGTACAAATGATAACAAACTGAATAAAAGAGAAAGGGACTCCGGGCCTACGGACGCCAGCAAGGCTACCTCGAATGTCCCTGGACTGAAAGCTCGCTCCCAGAATGCTACTGTTACTCAAATGCTGCTCCAACTCCTAGATCTGTGAAAAAAGATGCACAGAGTGTGACATCAACACAACCAACCTTATGTTCTGGTAAGTGCCTGACCTAACCCCGGCGAAGTAGTAACGAGGTTAGACCAGACTACCAGATAAACCTGTGCAGATATATATACAAGTACAACAAAATAATAGCGGGAAGTAAACAATTAAAACTGGGAGGGGAAAATGCTTATGGGGTAGCAAATAAAACGGAATATCAGGAATAACAAAAGAAACTACATCTGATTCCTTCTAACATAGAATAAGGGAAAACAAACCACTTTCACTTGTTTCAATTTCCTCTCGTTGCAGGCGTGCAACTCGATCCCATTTCATAATATCACGTGGTAGACATACCACTCGATCCCATTTCACAATATCACGTGGTAGGCGTACCACTCGATCCCATTTCATAATATCACGCGCGTCACACCTCCTTTTTACCTCTACACCCCGCAAAGGGTATAATAAAGGGAGTTTTTCCAATTAAAGGACCATCAAAAACGGGATTATTTTTAAAAATTCAGAGTCGCCACTTAGAAGATTTATGGTGTCCCAAGTCACCGATTAAATTCGGAATCGAGCAAAAGAATAACTTTGTTTAACAGTCTGCGAACTAGAAATTCGGGTAAGGAATTCTGTTAACTCGGGAGAAGGTATTAGGCATTCCCGAGTTTCGTGGTTCTATCACGGTCGCTCAACTGTTATATTTGGCTTAATTATCTGATTTTTAACAATTATGAACCTATGTGCAAATTTTTACTTTTAGCCGCTTTTATTATTATTTTTAAAAAAATAAAATAAAAATTGCAACATCATTAAAACACGCCTCGAACCACGTCACATAAATGTACCCATAACTTTTGACGTATTTCAACATCGTTGAAATTTGAATTTGGGTCACATGAATGTGCACCCGAATTTAGGAAAGTAATATTATTAAACACGCGCCTAAAGCAACTACGCATTTTTAACTTTGCGGAAGGCCATGAAAATTTGCTAAATGGCGCGTCCCAACTTCTAAGGATCGATTCAAAATTAAATAAACGCGAGGGTCATGCAACCATCATTTTTGTTTGGCACGGAACGCCCCAATTTATTTCTAACAAAACAAAATTCCTAATAATGGTAAAGAACTAACAAAATATGAATTAATACTAATTAAAACTGAAATTTTGAATGGGAATTTGGAAACAAGGGAATGCTATTTAATTCATTTTTTTCCAGCTTAGTCTAATGAAAGGCCCTATAGGCTTGCTACGAATATCAATCGATTTTATATCTAAATTAACCTGAGGGCCATGCGCTAAGGAAATCAGACTTGAGGAAACAATCCAAAACTAGACTGCCTCCGGTAGGAGGCTTCAGACGCCATTGGGCCAAAGGCGAGGGCCCAGCAGCCTGCCAGACGCAGGCTAGTCCAAATAACTTGGACAGCCCACATCGGGCCTAATAAGGAAGCCCAAACCAAAAATGGATCATTTTTCAATAGACATTGAGACCCCAATTCAAATCCCATCATCACATATACTTATCGTCCCTATATGCCTAAATTACAATCCAAACGTTAGATCACCTTTGGCACATAATGCTATCACATTTCTGGCAATCATTCAATAGTTTAAACTCCAAAAGAAAACTGTACATCCTATTTTAAAACCAGAAAGATATTTTGAAATAAAGCACTGATTTCAATTAAGCTATCACACAATTGGGATTCTACAGACGAATATCATTTACAAATACCCTTGTAAGTCCTCCTTAAACACAACAATAATATGCAACTCATAACAAAACTGAATTGATTGATCCATGACAACAGGCTAACAAAAGAATCCTAATACTCTAAAAGTAATTCAAAACTGATGTTACATTCTATACCGTTTGCTTTCATTTTCTAGCTTTCAGATTCCACTTCTTCTAATATCAGAAATGCAATTTAAACTATAGCTACTGTTCTACTCTAGCTTAAACCTCAAATTGTCACAGTGGCCAAAACTGAAATTGACTGAACTACAGCTATTGTTCTACTCATACTATCCTGAAACAGTCATATGGTCCAATTAATACAAATAATGTAACGTTCAAATGACTACAACTATAACATGTGTTTGAAATAAAATAAACTACTAAGAAATTCATGAAAAGGCAGATTGTATTTCATGTTATCTTTCGATATTGGCCATACACATGACTCAGGTTTCACATGTCAATTGAAGTTAAAATAAGTACATGGAAATGAAAAAAGCAAAGGGTGGTAAGGTCAGTAGTAATAACAGCAATCACCAGCAGCAATGTAACGCTGATAATTAGTTTAAAAACCAAAGCAACAATCTGGAACCAGTTTCAATCAAACCACAATCCAGCAAACTTCAAACCCAACTTTCATAGACACAACCTCAAACCCTTTCAGTTCAAAAGAAATCAGAAACCGCTTCTCAAGAAAAAGAAAAATCTCAGGGTTTAAAAAATAGAGATTTTAATGGAATAGTAGTTCTCTAATTGTATCAATGTTCCTCTCTATTAATCTCTGACAATGTATATGAATTAGGATGTATATCCGAATCTTTTTTCACTAAATGCTCTCAAACATTCTCTCAATTTCCAGACTCACTCTGTATTTCTATATTTCTATGTGTATGCGTGTATGGCCGAATATCTGTCTGTATCTTTCAATCTCTGTTTTATACCCCTTCCTTTTCTTTTATAGGCATTTTTTTTAATTTTTATCCCATGCCCTGTTGTCACGACCCGGATTTTCCACCATCGGGAGTCGTGATGGCGCCTACTGTTGGAGCTAGGCAAGCCAAACACCTACACCTTTTGAACAACAACAACACAATAGTAATATCAATAATAAACCTTTAAATGAAAGCGGAAGTCTTTTATAACATAAGGAAATGGAAACCCAAAATGCGGAAGTTTAATATTCTACTGCCCAAGAGTGGAGTCGCTATCTCACGGACTACTAATGAATACTAAAAACAAGTCTGAATAGAAAGAAACACACAGTGTCTGTCTCGATACAATGAAAACAAACAAAAGATATAGAAAAAGGGACTCCGGCCTGCGAACGCCAGCTAGGCTACCTCTTAGTCCCTGGGCTGAAGTCAGCTCCCACTCGACGTGCTACTGCTGTGGTCCAAAAGCTTCTCCGGTACCGCGATCTGTGAAAAAAGCACAGAAGTGTAGCATCAACACAACCGACCCCATATGCTGGTAAGTGCCTGGCCTAGCCCCGACAAAGTAGTGATGAGGCTAGACCACACTACCGAATAAACCTGTGCAGATATATATATGCAAGTGCAACAAAGTAATAGCGGAAAGTAAACAATTAATACTGAGAGGGGAACATGCTTAAGGGGTAGGATATGAAACAGAATATAAAGAATAACGAGGAAACTACATCTGATTTCTTCTAACACAGAATAAGGGAAAACCAACTACTTTCACTTGTTTCAATCTCCTCTCGTTGTAGGCATGCAACTCGATCCCATTTCTCAATATCACGTGGTCGGCGTACCACTCGCTCCCATTTCATAATATCACGTGATAGGCGTACCACTCGCTCCCATTTCATAATATCATGTGGTAGGCGTACCACTCGCTCCCATTTCATAATATATAAGTGGTCGACATGCCACACGATCCCATTTCATAATATATAAGTGGTCGGCGTGCCACACGATCCCCTTTCTTTCAACACAATACACAAAATAATCCCGACAAGGGAACAAGATATTATAATAAACTATCCCGGCAAGGGAGATCCAGCTATAACCAAACTTATTCAATTTCTACTTAGCATATTTAAATCAATGCTCAGCCTCAACAATTACCGGCTTAGTGTTTAAAGATTTACAACCAAGTTCTCATAAACAACAATTAAGAATTCGATAATTTAGCAATTCAGGATACACGGTCATGCTCGACACTGGTGTATATATACTCGTCACCATGCCTATACACCGTACTCAAAAAATAGCAATTAGCAAATAAGACTCTACTCCTATTCCCTCAAGCCAAAGCTAGATCAAACACTTACCTCGGTCCAAAGAATATCAATCAACTCTCCAATACCGCTTTTCCTCTACAAACCGACTCCGAAACAATAGTATCGAGGAATAATTAATTCAATGATATCAATTAGGGCTCAACAACATAATCCCATAGCCTAGAAATGAGTTTTCTAGCATTCTTCCAAAAATTCCAAAATTCGACACCGGACCCACACGGTCCAAACACGAGGCTCGGACCAAAACTCATTCACCCATAACCCCACGAGTTCAAATATGCAATTTGTTTTAAGATTCGACCCCAAATTGAGGTTGAATCACCCAAAATTCCCAAAATCCTAACTCTACCCAAAACCCTTAATTTCTACTTTGAATTCATGATTTAGGGCTAGGAAATTAGTGATTAGATGAAGAAATTAGGAGATAATGAAGTTAAGAATACTTACCTAGCAAGCTATGGAGGAAAAAGATCTTGCAATTCGTCTATGGGATGTTGGAGTGAGGAGCTCGTGTGAAATAATGGCTAACTCCCGCTACTGTTTTGTTTTAAGACTTAAAAATTCGCTGGGAAAAAATGCCCTTCGCGTTCGCGTGAAGAGGGACGCGTTCGCGAAGGGGGAACAGGTCAAGGCATCGCGTTCGTGTGGTGCTAAGCGCGAACGCGTAGAATAAGGGACTGGTTAAACATCGCGTTCGTGACAGGGGAACGCGAACGTGTAGAGTAAAGTATTTGGGGTCTGGAATCTAGGCCTACGCGAACGCGTGAGGAGACATGCGAACGCGTTGAAGGAAGCAACAAAGCTTCGCGATCGCGATGGCCTGAACGCGAACGCGAAGGTCTAAGGGAGCAAAGCTATGCGAACACGAAGGCAATGCTGCGAACGCGATGAAGGATTTCACTGAGCAAAAATTGCAGAAAAATCTGCTACCATTCAAAGTCCAAAACCACCCCGAACACCTCCAAAAACACTCCCGAGCCCTCGGGGCTCCCAACCAATCAAACACACTAACTCAACAACATCTTACGAACTTATCCGTGCGATCAAATCGCCAAAATAACATCATAAATGAGGAATCAACCCTCAAAATTATCACTTTTCATTATAACTTCATAAACTTCAAACTTTAGATATTTAGGTCCGAAACACGTCAAATGACGTCCGATTTCGACCAAACTTTACAGAAAGCGCTTAACACATATTTAAGACTTGTACCGAGCGTCGGAACCAAAATACGAGCCCGATACCATCACTTTTTGATCAAATTTCATTTTCATTTTCCTTAAACATTTTCAGAAAACAATTTCATGGAAAAATTCATTCCTCGGGCCTGGGACCTCGGAATTCGATTTCGGGCATACGCCCAAGTCCCATATTTTTCTACGGACCTTCCGGGACCGTCAAATCACAGGTCCGGGTCCATTTTCCAAAAATGTTGACCGAAGTCAACTTTAACCATATTAATATCAAAATTTATCATTTTTCACTCAGAATTCATATTTAAGCCTTCCGACTACATGTCCGGACAGCGCACGCAAAACGAGGCAAATAAAAGTGAGGTTTTCAAGCCCTTGGAAGCGCGGAATAAGGGAGGAATCAAGTGATGACCCTTTGGGTCGTCACATTCTCCACCTCTAAAACAACCGTTCGTCCTCGAACGGACAAAACAAAGAAGTACCTGAGTTAGGAAATATATGAGGGTAACGGCTCCGCATATCAGACTCGGACTCCCAGGTCGATGCCTCAGGTGGCTGACCTCTCCACTGGACACGCACTAAAGGAAAACTCTTCGACCT